>JALPMN010000583.1:0-10852 GCA_024243835.1 Enteropsectra breve | reverse complement strand
TTGTTGTCTTTAGAAGAATTATTTAATTGACTGTTATCATGATACTGCATGGGTATCCGTTATCATAAAATTTTTAGTAAAATTTTTAAAGAATGTTATTATATAACAACACTCCTACCACCAATCCTTGTTGTATCTCGTTTTACATATTCCTTGTTCAATCTATATTGTCTATTATTATTCTTTACTTCGTAGGCATCTTCACCAATATGTTTGGTTACTATATACCCTGTGTGCCATTTTTCTTTCATCTTATTACTAATGTCTTTCCTGTATATGAGGACGTGTTCCCCAATTGAGATGTCCCTTGGGATGTACCTTTTCCCTCTTACAATTTCGCGATCATATTGTTTTCTGAGCGACATGAGGTTGTTTTTAACCTTTGATTCATTGATAATTGGCATACTGCAACTTAATTTAGCGTCTATCTCTAGACTTGGATGTTTCATAAATTTTAATATGTATGGTGATGTTCCGATCGGTCTGCAGTGAGAGATGTTCATTGCCCACAGTGCTCTTTGAATTGTTGTCTCCCAATTATCTATTCCATATCGGCTCAGTTTCTGTATGTTTCTCCACAATGATTGGTTTGCTCTTTCTACTCCTCCTACCGTTTCGTGATGATCTGGAGAGTTGAACGCCCATTCTATTTTATAACGATGTGCTAATTCTTGGCATTCTTTGTTCTTAAACTCCAAACCGTTGTCTGTTAAAATCTTTTTTGGTATTCCATGTTTCCTAATGATTAAGTCTTGGATACATTGCTTTATTGACTCAGCTGATTTTTCATTCACTACTTTTGCTTCAATCCATTTGCAGTAAACGTCTTTAGCTACGAATATAAATTTGTTTGACCCGTTTCTTCCCGGGATTCTCCCAATGAGATCGATTTCCCACATTTCGTTTACCTCGTTTGCTTTTATTATTCTGTTTTTTGTATTCGATAGTTTGTTCCCTGATTTCAAGCATATCTCGCATTGCGCCACATAATGATCTATATCTTTGAATAGGTTGGGCCAGCTATATTTGTCCTTAATCATAAATGCCATATTACTAGCTGACGAGTGAGCTCCAGCTAGATGATATTCTTTTAGAATTTCTGTTTTATTCGTGTCTGATAACGTGATGTGATTGCAGTGGTGTATAATTTGCTTTGTATCTACAT
The DNA here is from genome assembly GCA_024243835.1 of Enteropsectra breve. Taxonomy (NCBI): domain Eukaryota; kingdom Fungi; phylum Microsporidia; genus Enteropsectra; species Enteropsectra breve. Next base: position 9,687 of record JALPMN010000583.1, on the reverse strand, counting down.
TGCGACTCAGTGTGTCAGCACCGTTATCATCTCCTTTTAAGTACTCTATTTGGAAATCGAATTCTTGCAGTCGTAAGCTCCTTCTTAGTAAGCGCGAGCTCGGATTCTTGGCCTCTTGTATATATATTAGTGCCTTATGATCTGTCTTTAGTTTGAATTTCTTTCCTATTAGATATCTTCTGAATTTCTCCATACTCTTTATTATTGCTAACAGTTCTTTGTCTGTTGTACTGTACCTTTTTTGTGTTTCGTCTAAAATCATGCTATAATAGTGTACAATCTTTTCGTTCCCCTTATCATCTAACTGGCTTAGAATAGCTCCTATTGCTACATCGGAAGCATCCGTTGTTAATATGAATTCCTTGTCAAAATTAGGCTGATAACGCATTGTATTTAAGTTCATAGCTTGTTTAGTTAGCCTAAAAGCCTCGAGAGCCGCTTGGTCCCAAATAATTTGTTTTACTGATCGTTTTGATTCACCCTTAAGCAGATTATTTAAAGGTTCAGTTAGCTGTGCGACGTCTTTTATGAAACCTCTGCAGTAATTCACTAGGCCTAAAAACGCCCTTAACTCTCTGATCGTGTGAGGTTGTTTATGATTGTTTAACGCAGCAACCTTTTCTAAATCTGGCTTAACCTGTCCTTCGCTGATGATCACTCCTAGTACCTTAATTTCTGTTTTCCCAATCTTGCATTTATTTCTGTTTAGTACTATACCCGCATTTTTAAGTCTTTTAAGGACTTCTTCTAAGTGCTCTTCGTGTTCTTTTGTTGAGTTCGAAAATATGATGATATCGTCTAAATAAGGTATAACAAATTTGCCATTAATATCTCTGAATATAGTGTCCATCGTTCTTTGGAAGGTGGCTGGCGCATTGCACAGCCCAAACGGCATTCTGTTGAATTCATAAAGTCCATTTTTCCAAGTAAACGCAGTTTTCATCTTATCTTCTTCATTTATTTCTATTTGGTAATATCCGTTAGTTGCATCTAATATAGTGAATATTATAGCTTTACCCAATTCATCAAGGAGTTCATCTATTCTGGGCAGTGGGTAGTTGTCCTTTATTGTTATTTCATTTAGTGCGCGGAAGTCTATGCACATTCTCACTTCTCCGGACTTTTTGCGTACTGGGACAATTGGTGAAGAATATCCACTGTGCGACTCTCTTATGATTTTGTTTTCTAACAGTTTTTTAACTTCTTTGTCGAGTTCTTTTTCCCACTGCTTTGGTATTTGGATATTTCTACGAGTAATCGTTCTGTCTATGGTCGTTGGTATTGCATGCTTTGTTATAGTGCATTTATTATCGCTATTTAATGCATCAGTGAATATTTCTTGGTAGTTTTCAAGGATGTTATCTGGTTTTATCAAGTTTATTGTAGGTTTCCCTTTATTTGTTTGTCGGTTAGCGTATAGTTTATCTAGTATTTTTCTTGAAATAATATCTTTATTTTTTAGAATGCTGTCCACGCCCATAATAGCATAGTCTCTTGGTTGATTCTTAATTACTAGTGGTGACCATTTGCAGTTACTGTCTCCGATGGTTATGTCCGACTCTCCTAGCTTACCTTTTACTTCCATTGGGGCGCCGCAGGCTGACCTTAGACGACCCTGATATTCTTTAATTATTTCCGTATCACCATCTAAGAACCTTTCGTTTATCAAAGAGATATCTGCACCCGTGTCAATTAAAACGGGTATTGTTTTCCCGTTAAAAAAAGCATCAACAAAAAATGGGTTGTAGTGAGCTTTTAGCTCGTTCACGCACAAGGAGTAATTATTAATGTCTTTAATGTCTTCGTTTTCCTCTTCTTCGACAGCTCTCATCGAGTTGGTGGAACTTTCTCTTTTCCAACCCTTTTTTTCTAACTGTTGAATTACTTTGCAGAACTTCGTCGAGTGGTTCCCTTCGCCATGAAGGTGACAAAATCGCTTTGCTGCAGGGCCTGCGTTTCTTTTAATTGCGTTACATCGTGTATCATTCTGGTACATGGTCTCATCAGTTATCCTGCCCGTAATTTTCTCGGGAAACGCCATCCAAGCGGCGTCCTCCCCCTGTTTTAGAAAGTCTTCCCAGGTTGCTCCACTCTGAGCAGTCTGTATCAAAATTGATTTGATCCCCGCAGGTGATCTTGCTATTACTTGTCGCATCAGATGAGTTGCATTAATTCCTTTTGTTGCATTGATGAGTTTAGCGTCCTTTAGTAGTTGTATTAGTTCCTCATAAGCTTTGACTTCGAATGTATTTAGAAATCTCGTAAGCGTTTCATCAGCTTCGATGTGATTGCTAAATCGGTTTAAAAGCCCATCTTTGAGTTCCTCCCATGAAAGGTTATTGATAGTCTTGATTAATGTTATACTCCACGTCTTTGCCTCGCCTCTTAAGTTTAATATCGTTGCACGAACTATCTGTTCGTCTGTTATATGCATCAGCTTCCCGATAGCCTCGATCCCCGCTATCCAATCGATTATATTCTCTCCCTTCTCGCCTCTGAATTCTCCTATTGACTTAATAATTGTCGCCATGTTGTCTTTAGAAGAATTATTTAATTGACTGTTATCATGATACTGCATGGGTATCCGTTATCATAAAATTTTTAGTAAAATTTTTAAAGAATGTTATTATATAACAACAAATTTATTTAACAAAAGTTTTTCGTCTACAGATTTGACACTTTCTCCTGTAATATATGCATCCACGATACGCTTTCTGTCTTCATCAGTTAGTTTTTGGTTTGCCATATTAACGGTTGACAAGTTTTTTAAAAGAATATTTTTTTTGTCAAAAATATGTGGGTCAGTGTCAAAATCAGGGGAATACCTGTAAATATCACAACAGCTCAATAAAAACAAATTGTAAAAACATGTAAAGAATCTCAAGAAAGAGATAATATGTTTGTTAATTGCAAAAAATATATTAAAACAGCAGATCTAGGAGAATTAGTAGGGATAGACCTAATAGAATATCAAAATCAGTAAGTAATAGTTACTATAGACTATTTCAGTCGCAAAATATATATTAAATCAACGTTCTGTAAAGAATCAGATAAAGTTATACAAATCTTAAATAAGGTTATAACACAACTATCGATAAAAAAAATAATCGCATACAACAAAAAAGAATTCTTAAATCAAAAGATATCACAATGGCTAAACGAAAGCAACATCGAAATATATTATAGGCCACCCTATTATCATCAAGGTACAGGAAGAGTTAAAAGAGTGATTCAAACTCTCAGAAAAGCTCTAAATAAAACAAAAGGACTATTAAGACAAAAATTAGGCATAGTTACAAAACAATACAATAACACACTACATAGAGCAATTGGTATGTCACCAGAACAAGCTTTAAAGTCAGAAAATAAAGATTGTGTTCTTTAACACATCAATAAATATATTCAAGAATTCGGAAACAACGAAAGTCCACAGCTCGCTTTAGGACAAAGAGTACTCATCAGAAAAGAAATAAGGATGACAAACATTTCTAAGAACAAGGAAAAATAACAGATATATTAAACTCTAAAACTTATGAAGTTTATACAAATAATGAGATCAAGTACAGAAGATATATATCCCAACTTAAAGTTTGCGAGGGTTTGTTGTGTTCAGAATAATTGGAACACATTTATAAAATAAAGGTTTCAATTCAAAGCCTATTTTGCATTTTCTATAAACATGGTCAATTTAAATCAATTTAAGTATGAATAATGTTTTTACATAACTCAAGGAAATCGAAATCAATAATTTTCATCAAACTATTCAGTTCATAATGCTACGTCAGCAATGATAGATAGCACTTTCTTAGTCACAATTAATATAAAGAATGTGGTTATAAATACTGCACTCCTGGACATAGGTGCGGACGTCACATGCGTATCATCGGCATTCGCAAAGAGATTTGGCTCAAAGGTGTCCAATAGTGAAACAGTGCGCTCTTTTTTAAGGAACTCATCTTCAGGATACAGATTCACCGAAACATGCTTTTCTGCACATGCAAAATATTTAAAACGAAGCTTCTAACAGTTGATAACTTAATTCATCCAATAATCCTTGGGGGTTCTCTTCTGAGAGAAATGATAAAGTCGTTTGGGGCTGAAACTCTCTTTGGAAGCTCTAAACACAGCATTGCAGCAAATTCAATATTTTATTCTGATGAACTTAAAAGTGATCTAAAGAAGATATTTTTGCCTATAGGAGAAAATTTGGCCATTTACTATGGAAAATTTTTGCCTATAGGTAAAACTCTACCATGGTAGCTTTTTTTGTAATTTAAATTTCCTATAGGAAAAAAATCTACCATAGGCAAAAATTTTGACCGTAGTGACCACCATTGTCAATTATTTTGACCATGGTGAACCCAAGATGACAGGGAAAAAATTTACACCGGATGAAATAAAAAGACTGGTAGAAACTAGAAACCAGCATGAATTTATAAAAAAGTTTAATGACAATAAATCCCGTGCTCACATCATCAAGGAACTCTGGAATGATGTATCCGAGGTTGCTGCTTTACAGTATTCAGGCCGAGAATGCAAAGAAAAGTACAACCTCTTGCTGAAAGAGTACCGAAAGAATATTGTAATTTCTAATAAGATAGGGGAGGGCAGAATCACATGGAAGCATTGGAATTTAATGAAGGAGAATTGTCATTCTGGCCATGAGATCCTTCCCCCTGATGCTGATGAAAGCAATATAATAGCTGAGCAAGGAGATCAGGAGAACTCTACCGAGGCCGCACCAATTATAACAAGTACCACCAGTAAACTTGTTAAAAAAGTGACATGCTTGAAAAACTGATGGTGTCGATGGATAATAAAAATCAAATTTTGGCGTCATTAGCATCGGTGTAGCCCAGAACCTGGCTTTCTTCCTAAAACAATCAGTATTAACTTATCCAATCAAAATTAATAACGTGTTTAATATCAAACATCGTTTCACTACAAATATAAAAGCCAATTTTTAATTAAATAACATTCATGAGTAAACGGTCTTCATCTTATTCACCTTCTTCCTCTTATCCTGATGGACAGGATAACAATCGGGCTTTAGTGAGACAGATAGTATGAAAGAAGAACTGGATCAACATTATTATTTGCCTTAAAAATGGATCAACATTATTATCTGCCTTATAAAAAATTTATTTAAATTTTATTATTTTATCGTAAAATACTGCATCGCGCTGTTATGAAAAGTTATTTTGCAAATTGTTATCGGTTACATTGACCTTACAATTACTTTTTTTATGAGCCGACGTATGTGTAATGAATGATGAATTTCATGAACTGAGCCAAATGGAGCAAATAAAAATATATGATACAGGCAATATCAAGACTATATTGTACCTGAATACTTAAATAAACTCACATGGAGTATCATAACCTCCACTCTTTGGGCCCCTCTAGTGATGAATTCTCAACATAACAAATCCTTTCTCTTATTAAAAGAAATTTCTTGAATATTTCTTTGGAAAATTCAAACTATAAAAGAACCCAATGTTAAATTTAATATCTGATATTTTACAAAGCATCAGGCAAATTTTTTTCAAAGTATCTATTTGGCGATCAAACATTGCGCGCCGCTACTGTGATATCGAGGGATTATTGTTCATGTTTTTATCGGTATTAACGAATGGGGTTAGCGAAAATTATTATTCATAATATTTTCACATGTGCGTTTATATGATATTTTTAAAACTTAATGATTGACCATGTCACACCACCATTATCTGCCTTATAAGGCAGATAATAATGTTGATCCGAAGAACTTTCATATCTTAAGAAAACAGTTCATGATATTCAGAAAACACAAGATGCAACCAATGATATGCTTACAAAAATCTTAGAAAAATTAAACTAATTTTTTAATATGCTGTTATTTATTTTTAAATCAATCAAAATATTATGAATCACTCTACAGCTATAAAAAACTTCTTGTAAAAAATCTTTTCTCCATTTCTGATTCGCGTCGAAAACTTTGCAAACTTGCTTTTAAAGTGGCCTATTGTAGACTCTACCTTCATCCTCTGCCTTGAGAACATTTTATTGAATATGTCGTATTTATAAAATACAATATAAAGAATCCTCATGGATTCAAATACAGAGAATCAATTAAATAATAAAATACATTTTGACAAAATATTTTATCTTGCAGTATGAGTTTCCTTTGATTGGCTCCAAGCAGTTAAAAGCAGCTAGGAAGGCACCGTCTGCAATAATATGATAGTTAAGAGGGACCTCATTTTCAACCCAATCTTTTATATTTGCCTTTGAAAAAAGAAATGCATCGTGGCTTGGTCCGTATCCTGGCCCAAAGTTGGGATCTGGGTTGTTATCTGCCCCCCTGAAAAATATAAAAGCACAAAATAAAACTAAAAAAAATAAAAAAGAGATATTTTAGATACAAATAAAACATTTATTCTTGATAATTTAATAAACCAAGCAAAACAGTATGCGCACGCTCTCGGTGATAGTTTTTCCAAAGAATTTCATCGATGATCAGGGGCCAATATGCTTTTGGAATTCCATTCATCTCCTTAGATGGGTCTTTAAGCTTATTCCAAAAGCTTTCAATGTTTTGGGTATGTGCACCTGTGACCGGATTAACAAAATTCAACGAATGATTTACGCTGTCTGTTTCAAAGCCTAATTCCCTCTGAATGGCAGCATAAGCAGGCCATTGGTCACTGTGAATAATTGTTCCTGGTAGACAGATGCGCTGTATAATTGGATACAAGGTTCTTTTATCCCTTTGATCCACAATTAAAGCATAACCGAGACTGGGTGAATAAGAAGTATCTACTATACCAAAAGCCCATAACTCAGTGTCCGGCCAGTTTCCTACATTATACTTAGGCTTATGATTTAATTTTGTCTCATCTTTCTGGCAGATAATTCCAGGGCCGCCAAGCTTTAAATTTAACGAGTGATAATGCGTGGATACCCGCTGCCTCAGATTCTTATATATGTTTTGGCACGTCGTTCTGGAAACCCTGGTGTCATCAACCGCCTCTTTAATCTGTTTACCTTTTAGCCAGTAAATAGCAATCAGATACACATCTATCATATGCAGTCTGTATTGCTCGAAAAAACTATTGGTACGAACAGACCTGGTCGTTTTATAGGCTGCACAACCTGACCAACAGCATTTCCATGCATACCCGTCTAGAGTGGATCTTCTGGTCACTAACGTCATTTGGGTATTACAAGTGCTGCAGAACAATACAGGTGCGATCATCCTTCTTACCTGAAAGTACCTGATGATATCTATTTGCGTTTCCCTTTTCAGGAGAATTATGTCTTCCAATTTTATATCCATAAGGGTAAATTTTTAAAAGCTGGGGTTATATCTGCCCCCGGGGGCAGATGACAACCCAGATCCCAAAGTTGTATCGATTCTTTTCATTTCCATCACATGAAACTAAATAATTGATCGAAAAGTCAGGATGTTTGTTGACATATCGCTCTGAATTTGCAGCAGGAGTTGTTATAGTTATGTGTGTGCCAGCAATTGCCAATAATGTGCCCTTGCATTCAGAAAATCGTTGCCATTATGCATCTAAATGCGAAAATTCCTCTGGTTGTGGAAGACAAATGTAAGAAGCTCGTAGATTGTACAAAATAGCAGCTATATGTTTGATGCACGATCTACAGTAGTGAGTCGAGCGCCCAAATTTATCTCCAATATCTCTGTATGTTATACTTCGCGAGCAATAATAAATGAAAATAAACAGACTTTCTTTCATACAATCTAGAGGAGTAGCCTTATCATAGGCGCAAATTGTATTACAGTGAAATCCGCATATAAGGGAATTTTTTGGACCGGAAAATTTGTCCCTTATAACCGTTTTAATTAAAAAAATAATTTTTTATATGGACGAGAATTTAAGAAAAAAATTTTTCACGAAATTTTTATTTCTCTGTTTTGCCATCAATATTATAATCATGAAGTGATTTCTGTTTAAACCTACTATCTATATAAGCTTGATCGAGATCTTTTTCAATCTTATAAAATAGGGCCACAACTTCGTTTGGCGCCTCTTCCTTTTGGTAATAATATTCTTTCACAATGTTTAACCATTGTATTGCCTATAAAACAGATATTTTTAAGCAAAATTGTCCTCAGCACAAGTCTCTATGGTATTATCAGCTTCCTCGAATTGATGTTCCACATATTCTTCTCTCATTATTATCTGCTGGTCAATCTCAAAAAATTCATGAAGATCGTGGCGCGATTGAAAAAACTCGGGAGCATTTCTAAAAATAAGATCAAAATCAGAAGTTTCGTTAGTAGAGTTTGCAACAATATGTAAAGCTTGATTTTCATTTGTTCTTTCAAGTACTCCAGAGTATATGAAACAGTTTTTTATTGTGTTCGCTGATACATCTTCCCATGCACTATTTATTAAAGCCAAAGCATCAAGAACTGAAACGCGAAATACAGATTTTAGTTCTAAAGCTTGAAACATTTTTGTAACCAGTAGTTTTCTGTAATGGTGCTTAAAATTTCGTATGGCACCTTGATCAAGCGGCTGCAAAATGCTTGTTGCATATGATGGAAAAATACTAGCTTAATATTGGTTAAAGAAGAATTGATGTCAGGATGAGCAGCACCATTATCAATAAGAAGAAGAATATTTCTATTTTTATGCCTAAATTCGTTATCTAGTCTCACTAATTCTATTGTAAAAATCAATGATGTCATCCAAGCATTTTTATTCGCAACATAATTAAATGAACTAATATCTTGGTTCTTGAAGCATCATGGCTTTGCACTTTTCCCAATAATTAGTGGCCTCATCTTTTCTCCCGTTGCACTTGCACAAAGAAGAACAGTCATTCTTTCTTTGGAAATTTTGCCTCCACTACATCTTTCTATTTTAAATCGCAATGTTTTATCTGGAGTGCATTTAAAAAATATACCGGTTTCATCACCATTAAAAATGTCCTCATCTGCGTAACCAGTCTGAATTTGTGTCCATTTATCAACTAACCACTTATCTACGATATCTCATTCAGCTCCCTGCGATTCACCGCAAATTTTCCGAAAAGTGATTGAGCGCCTAGCCTTAAATCGATTAATCCATCCAGTTGAGCATTAAAATTCAACAAAACCATTTTTTGAAGCATTCTCATTCGCTTTTCCAGCTAATAATGGAGATGAGAGAGAAATGTTTGCAAGCCTCATTTCTCTAAACCACAAAAGAAGCTTTTCCTCAAGCTCTTTGTAAACTGTGCTTTTAATTTTCATTCTTGTTGATGGTGTTACTGCATGCGCCTCTGATTAAAATGTTTATTTTTCCAAATGCGTTTTGTAACTGAAGTGGTGGCAGTTCCACGTAAAACCAAGGAACTTTGCTTAGTTCCGTTCTCAATTTCGCTAATTAAATTCTTTTTTTCTTCTAATGTTAATAGTTTTCTCTTGTTCGAAGTCATTTTAAATGGAAAATTATTCACAAAATTCAAAAAAAAAACCGTCCCTTACAACCGGATTATTTCGCACAAAATCTATAGAAAAAATGGAAAGAATTTATTTTGTCCCTTATAAGCAGAAATTCCCTTATAAACGGATTTCATTGTAGTTTCATATATTTAAAATATTTTAGAGCAAATTATTTTGTCGAGTAATTTAATCTTATTTGTTCCTTGGTTGTCCATACGTAGGATATTTAGTTAAATTGAAATTAA
>JALPMN010000638.1:0-59400 GCA_024243835.1 Enteropsectra breve | reverse complement strand
TTAGTCCTTGTCGCCATGTCGAATAATTTAATTATGTTGGTTCCTTGCTTGTCCATACGTAGGGTGTTTAATTAAATTGAAATTAAAAGTGTTAATTAAAATGTAGCTAAGTGACAGCTACGACAAAGTTATTGGGATATTAATAGATGATGTCATAGAGATATTATACTAAATAAATAGTTCTACTGGTTGTAATCTGTTAATTTACACAATATTATTATGACTAAATGTATAATCTTGAGAATTTCATACGGTATTAGATATTTCAGCCTATTGTAAATGCTTTGTTGGTATTTATAAGTTTAGACTTTTTGTAAATTGTGGTGCTATAGAATATATTGCCCAAGTATAATAGGAATTGAATTTAGTTCTTTTATGTGAAGTTAAATGGTTTTGACTTTACTCCTGAGGCAGAATAATCAAATTTATATTTTACATGCCAAGAATAAAGTTAATGAAAACGCCCACTGTATATAAATACAATAGAATGCAATCTGCTCATAAAAGGAATCGTTATGTCCTTTGGCCACAAAGCATGCCCTTGTAGAATTCACAAGAGGATAGAAGTGTCAGATTCTTTTGATATAACTACGTTTAAAGAAATTAAAGAAATCAGCCACTGTTTCATTAAGGAAATCGATAGAAAACATTTCAGCGATATGAATAAATTCTATGAATTACTGTACATGTATGTTGATTTAGATTACAGCGCAATGCACAATCAAATATCAGTGTTACACACAGCGATGCAAGTAAGGGTGTCACTGCGGAAAAAATACTGCATTTGCTGTAAATATTGTTTATAATCATAAACTAGCCGGACAGTTGAAGCTCTACAAACAGTTGCTTTTAGAAAATAAGGAACTTGATACATTTCTTACGGGAGGAGATGCACTCGTTACAGACGAATTTAAATTAAACAAATCGTTAGACAAAGGATTTAAAAGGCTGTTTTGCAAAATTCCTGTAGTTAGGGCAGCGGTGGCACTGTGCTCGGCTGCATGCATGTTGAAATACATGGAGGAAATCCCTTTATTTTAAGTCTAGAATGATAATAATAAGGAATAATTTATTCATAGATCAATGCTTAGAGTTTAAAAGTGCAAAATTCCTCAACGCTCGTATGGACTCATTCTGAGCGCCAGCCCGATCATACCCTTTTTGGCTTTGATTATTGGAACCTGTCTTTCATGCCCTCAGGGCATGACAATTATACTATTAAATATTAAAAACCCCTTATTACAAAATGTTTATCTGTATGTTTTTTTTCGTTTTATAGAAGACAAGCTAATCAAAGATGGGTATTTAATTAGCATATCATTTATATCACAATTACTAGTTTATCTTACGGTACAGCACACTATCCTTTTTACTGGATGTATCGCCAATAAATTTGTATGCGGCTGCAAAGGACCCCTCAATCTCAACACCACCCAAGATCTCATCCAGCATCTTGAGGTTCTTCACAAACTTGTCAAGCTCATTTTGGGAATTAACAGAGAGTGCTGAGATATTCGAAATAACGTAGTAATCAACACTCTCCAGCAGTCCATCGAAGTAGAGTGCACTCTCCGCCTCTGAGTACACAATTTTAAGAATCTTCACAATATTCTTGGTGTAGAGATGGTAGTTCTTCTGTCGGTACATCAAATCAAAGAAATAGAAAAAATCAATGTGGATCTGAGTAATGATGCTTTTCAAATATTTATCACAGAGATCCTCTATTTCCCCCCTATCAAGAAGCGCATTCAACTCTCGCAGGGTATTTGCGATGTATATGGCCTGCTGGTATTTAGCTCTGCTCAGAAATAGGTCTTTTTTGCTTATTAGTTTGTTTACAAGCATTTCTCTCAGTTTACTTTTATGAACACCCTTGATCTTATCACTATTTTTCTTATTATCATCTTTATTTTTTTTAGTCTTTTCTTTTCTTTCATTCCTACTAACTTCACTCTTATTATCTTTACTATTACTATCATTACCATCACTGTTATTTTTATTACCATCATCACTGTTATTTTTATCTTTACTATCATTATTATCTTTACTATCTTTCTCATTATCATTTTCTTCAAAAGACTTATCATTGCTATCTTGTTTTTTATCACTCTCTTCGCTACACTCCTCTTCTTCAAAGCTGTTTGTAAAAAGCTCATTGTGCTTTCTTCTCATCACCACAGACATTCTCTTGGCAACTAATTCCTTAAGTACCGGGCTGTTGCATTCCTTTAAGATATTTTTTACTTCATCGTAAATCTTTAGCTTTTTACCTTTATGATCCAAAACAAAGACATCCCCGCTGAATATCCGTTCTATTTTCAGTTGGCTGTTCTCAGCCGAATACTCTCCATAGCGCGCCTCTTCCTTGGCCATAAGATGGTTCTTCAGCATTATGTCCCTGATGTAGCCGCAGATGCGTTTGGAAACACCGATCTGAGGGCCCATTATGACCGTGTAGCCCTCATGGGCACCGTACAGCGCATCGGCCTTTTTGGACAGCCGAGCAGTTATTGCGTATTTGGGGCCATATATTTTCGAATAGTCAAGAGAATCAACAACAAAACTGAGATCAAAGGTGCTGCTGGACAGATCCTCCTGCCGTGAGTAGCTCAGAATGAAATCATCCAGTTCCTTCGTAAGAATTTTCAGGAAATGCTCAGGCTCCGTGCAGAATGGGAATGTAGTTGTTTTGCTTCCAAAGAAGTTCAGTGCCTCTTTGTTGAGCTCAAAGTTCAGTGACACTTTTTCAATAAGGATCTGCATGTTATTTTTTATTGACTCAAACTTTCTCCCAACAGCCTTGCATAGCGCATCAATCTCAATACTGGAGTTTTGATATGATTTTAATATCAGGTTCTCGATCTCTGCAAAGACTGCACGCTTGAAGTAGCGCGCGAGATGCTGCTCCAGCTCGTGCAGTGAGCCAAGCACGAAAAGACACTTGAAATGGGCCACATTCTCCATCTTGTTCTTAAAGATAAATTCGCAGAGATGCGCATTCACCGCACCAACAATATCCATGTACTTCTCATAAACCTGTTTCCGATACTCCTCAACAGCCTTGATTTTAATATAATTCTCATCATCAATGATATCAAGGCACTTAACGATCAGATGGCACTTCTTAAGAAGCTCCGTCTCAGCATCGAAGCGCACCATCGCCTCCTTGATCTTGCAGAGATTCTTGCAAATCTCGTACTTCGCGTTGTAGAAGAAGCTCTGCTTCTGCTCATGGGATATTTGTTTGATCTCCAGAGGCTCGTGGACAATGGCACTGCTCATTTTCAGAATGTCCGTAAGACACGTGAGTGCCGCCCTGTTCTCCCTGTTGAACTGGTTGTAGCTGAGCACTGAGTCGGAAAAGCCCTTGAAGTTTATTTCTATGATCTTCTCCATGGCCGTGTCGAGCTTGTGGTACATGTCGCGGAACTCTCCTGCGAGTGCTGCGTTCTTATGGATGTTCAGTGCGTAGTGCAGCGGATTGAAATCATCAGACAGGACATTCTCCCAGTCCACACGCACTTCGTGGAGTATTGTTTTTAGGTCGCTCATGGGGGTGAATAAAACACGTATAACAATTATCATGTAAAAAAACTTAGTTTAATCATAATTCATAATTAACTTTTAGGGCTTCACCCTGGCACACTATTTCTAGCTTTGCTCTACGTCAGTTCTTTATTTTTATGTGTTGCCTAACTACATCATTTATCATATAAAATGTGTAAAATTTAAAAAAACAGATTATATTTGAGAAAATATTAATAGAGCTACGTGCGCTGAGGAGATAAAGAATATTTTATTTGTACAATGCTTGCTATTTGAAACACATCTGCTTTGTGCATTTTTGTACACTTGTGTATGTATTTAATCTGCTATTTTACATTTGATCTGTGTATCTCCAATTGATTATTTTATCGATACAGCCTGTATTCTGCTATTTCCTTTCTATAGCGATATTTATAGCCAATAACAATCATGGGAATTATCACGGATGAAAGCATGGCCTGGAAAAGGTAATATGTGAGATTTTCTGCAACGACATCCTTGTAGCTTTTCAGAATGTCTCTGCCACCACAGTGATAATAAACCAATATAATTGCTGCATATCCCAAATACAGACCAACCATGCCATAGTGTACAACCTGTGTCTTCTTGCAAGAATTGAACTTATCGCTTTTGCCTTTTTTCCCAACCCTGATTTTATTTTTGTTCCACTTTTTTCTCTCGGAAGTGAGTTGCACAAAGGCATCGGTAACAAGCACCGGTGTTGTTAGCGTGTGAATGACATACTTGATGTACGACGGTGTTGCTGTCGTTGTTCTGAAGCACAGAAGAACAAGATCCTGCACAGCATCGCAGAGCTGCATGACGGTGCTGCTCAGGAGGATAAGCTTGTAGTAGTCTATGTGGAATGCATCTGCATACCTTCTGCGCACAGGAGCCATTTCCTTTTGCACGTATTTCACGATAAAAAGGGGAATACCGATGGAAACTGTCCAGAAGAACACGAAGCATATGGGCAGGCTGCATTTTCCCAGCATGAAGATGCCGAATGGATTTGCAATGGCCTTGTTGTTTACGATGTCAAAGAACGGAAAGATCGAGTGAACAACAACATACAAAAGCAGCAGAGCTGGAAAAGCAAGTCTTTGCATCGGGGTTAAAATCAAACAAATATATTTTAATAAACAAGAAATAACAGATTTATGTATCTATAAAATACAGTTTGCCGTGTTAAACAACTTCGATACCAAAAGAATAAGGATTTGCTTATAAATATAGAGATAAAATTGATAGTATTTCATTTATAATTTATTAAATGCATTCCTTTCAGAAATGCTACAGTCTATGTTCTAATGTAGAGTATTATTATTATATTCTAATATAGAGTGTTATTATTATATTCTAAAGTAGAGTATTGTTGTTTCTTTATTCTATTGAAATTATTCTCAGTGCATCTTGAGAATCACACTGCAAATCGTTGTAAAAAATACCAGCATCCCGAAGAGAAAGGCACAGTAGCCAATAAGAATCAGTGCTGTTGAGCGCTCAACATCCATATTCATGTAGAAGAAAGCAGGGAGGACCAGGCACATGAAGGTGGAGGCTGTGGCACCCACCAGCGTGTAGACAAGGCCCAGCTGCACCCCGCTGATGGCGACCAAATACGTTATTGATATTAAACCTGTTGTTAAAAACAGGTTTGTGTATTTAAAGTGTCTGGATTTGGTTGTTATTCCGAGCATATTGCAAAGGTAGTTCCTAGCTGGCGCTATTTGGAGTGGATAGGAAACACCCATCACAATCACATAGAGACTGCGCACGATTGTGGCCAGATAGTCCTGCGGATAGTTGTTCAGCACGTTATCTGAGACCAGTGAGCCGTACATGAGATAGTTGGTTGATCCAAATGCCATGTACAGCACCAGGGCTGATGATGCCACGTAGCAGATGAGTCTTTTGATTCTCCCCAGCGAATTATTTTCCATTTCTGAATTTACTGCAAAAATATTCTGGTGGCAGGTAAAGGAAAAGACAAACTTTCCCAGCCCGCCGATCCATGCCGCCGAGTACGGCACGAAGAGCCGTATGTCTGGGCTTGCTGATGGTGTGTTTGTGTATCTGTAGACTGATGCCAAAATAACAACAAAAATACAGAACACTCCGAGAAAGCTTGTGTATTTGAGCTTGTCCATGCGCCGGAGAAAGGCAAAGGGCGAGATAGTGAGAATAAAGAAGAAGAGGCAGACAGCAGGTCTCCCGATGAATGTCTTGTGGTGGAAAAGCGTGTCTATTGTTTGTGGGAGCAGCTGTTTCACAATAATAACGTAGGAAATGGACACGCCAAAGCATTTCACGAAGACCGCAATGTCCACAAGAAACTTTCCATGGTGCATCGAAACCTCGGCCAGGGAACTGAGATCAGCCGCTCTGCCCTGAGACTGGGCGCAGATGGTCAGCAACAGCAGCCCTGTTGCTGCGAAGAAGCCGCTGAGTATCGTTAGAAAGACCGTCATAATAATGCCGTAGGTCTTGAAGAGGAACGGAAAGCTCAGAACACCGCTTCCTATGCTTGTTTTCAGTAAATTTACGTAAGCCGAGGCCAACGTTTTCATGTTCTTTATTTCAAAACAGAATTTGTTCTTTGCTTGATGAAACCCATCAGTGAAACGTAATCCATTTGTAAATAGACAGAGTAATACTTTTATTAGGCTTAAATGTCTAAATATAAATGTATTAATATTTAGTGTATTAATATAAATGTATAAATATTTAGTGTATTAATATAAATGTATAAATATTTAGTGTATTAATATAAATGTATAAATATTTAGTGTATTAATATAAATGTATAAATATTTAGTGTATTAATATCTAGACGAAAAATAAACCAGTCTTAAAAAATGGAGTACCTAAAATAACTCTATTTATTGGAATATAAAAATTTAACAACTAGACTAACAGGATATATTTTATAAGTGATTCATTTCATTCTGAAGATGCTAGGAGAGGCGCTAGATAAAATGTAGTGTAACTAGCCATGGATTGTTTTATTTGCCTTTGGATATCCACTTGTCGTATACCAAGGCTGTTTTAACCAGCTGTTTGTTGTCGTCTATCATCTGTGATAGTTCCTGGTTTATCTCATACAGGATATTATTCGACATCTCTATCGAATTTTCCAGTCTCTTTATAATTCTATGTTTTTTCAGATTAAGCGAGTCTTCCATACAGGGCCGTAAAAATAAAAAATAGAAAAAATCAAAAGAAAACAAAGGTCTGCACTTCTAGTAATAGATGTGCCAGAATATATTTTATATCATAGAAAGTGAGACTATTATTTGAATAAATACACATATCAAAAGATAATAATGGATAGTATTTTGTTGAAATAACTTTTTATTTTCCGTGACCCTTTAAATGGACGGTGGCGCACTTCCCAGAAAGGCCCCCGTTGTGTACAAAATAATTATCCTCGGTGAAACAAACGTGGGGAAATCAAGCCTGTTTATGAGATACACCGAGGACAGCTTCATGGAGACGATCCCCAACACCATCGGGGTAAATAACTTTTTCAAGAAGCTTGTGATTGAGGGGAATCCCGTGCATCTGCAGATGTGGGACACGGCAGGCCAGGAGCGGTTCAGATCGATTGTCTCTGCATTCTACCGCGAGTCGGATGGGTTTTTGCTTGTCTACGATCTGGGGAACCAGCGCTCCTTCGAATATCTCAAGCAGCTCGTTGATGAGCTAAAGGATTTTCTGGATCCGAGATTCACGGTGCTTATTGGAAACAAGAGCGATACGGTGGACAGAGAGACACTCCTCAAATCAAAGGCACAGCTAAGCAGCATGGCGCAGAAGATTGGGTGCAAGTATCATCTTGTGAGTGCTAAGACTGGTGAAAATGTCAATAGAGTATTTGAAGACCTTAGTGGGGAGCTGTACAACAGAAAGAAAAAGGCCGTTAAAGAGAGGGTTAGCTTCTTGTCCAGCAAAAAGAACCAGCGAATATTCAAATTTTGTTTTTGATGAGCATAGACTGTATAGAGAAAAAGCCATAATAAATATTCTTTCTTAATAATGGTGTGTTAGTATTTCATAGATAGCTTATTCGTGATGCCCTTTTGCATGCAAGAATTTATAGCACGATAATTTAATGGTCGAACCGTATGATAAATATACTTCCTATATAAAGTTTCAATCAAAAAAAACTTTATTTTTAGACAACGTGGCCGAGTGGTTATGGCGATAGTCTAGAAAACTGTTACGTTTACGTGCGCAGGTTCGAATCCTGTCGTTGTCGTTTTTTTATAAAAATGTTTTATTCTAAAGGAGAGGACAATCCCATCGCATTGTTGTTATATAACTGGTATTTTTGTTCTGCTCCATATCTGTAAGATACATCTTTTTTTTAAATGCTATTCGTCGGCTGTGAAACATACAATTATCTGTTAATATTACATCAGCTTAATTCCAATAATTTTGTCTAATTTGTTTACATTTGGAAATATTCGAAAATATAAAACAGGGGTTTTATATTTCTAATTATGCACAGCAGGAAAAGGAATGAAGGAGAAAGAGGACAAAAAGCCGAGTGTAAAAGAGCTAGCCAAGGAGCTTGAAACAAAGCTTGATGGCTCTAACATAGTAAACATGAGATACGCCTGCCAGGATTTCAACTACCAGAAGCAGATGCTGCTTCAGAAAAGAAAAGAGGAAGAAAAGAACAAAAAATAGCCTGTGTGCAAAAAATGTGATAAAATATTTAAATTGTATGATAAAATATTTAAATTGTATGATAAAATATTTAAATTGTATGATAAAATATTTAAATTGTATGATAAAATATTTAAATTGTATGATAAAATATTTAAATTGTATGATAAAATATTTAAATTGTATATTCTTTTGGAATAAATCTGTATTTACTTTTTAGAGCGTTATGTTCCACTTGTCAAGGCCCTGCTCAAACTCGCCAATGATCTTTCCACTCAGCGATTCTCCCTTTATTTTCGCTCTCTCTGTCTCTATGTAGTTCTTTCTGTCGGTAAGCTGCTTGATAAGCCCAGCAATAACCTCCTTGAACATTCCTGTCTTGCACTTGCTCCTAAGCTCATTGCTCACAACGAACGCAAATTCAGGAAATCCAATCTGGCTGGAGAACATCAGGCAATGCCTCTTAATGAGCATCATGGCCTCTCCGGTGACGAACATCTGGAGCTCCTCAGTGATGAGATCATCGCTGCTGAGACGGAGATTGTCGTAGTTGTAGCTCTTTTTGGTCGAAACTGTTTTTGTAACGGCAATCGCCTGTTCTAAAATCTTTATGAGATAGAAAGACAGCGGTATGAAAAATCTCGTGTTGATTATCAGGCTGGACAGCCGCAGCACAAAGACACTGTTTTTGTATGATGTTTCCTTCTCCATGTATTTAAGCAGAATTTCAACGAACTTTGTGAAGTGAACCGGCTTCTTCAAGCACTGGCAGAGTATCTCAGAAATAAACACGGCCTCTATTTTTTCAAAATCCCTCGCCAGAAGCGCCTCTAAATAGGACAGTTCCTCCTCTATATTTTGTGGGTTTTTAACAAACGCTTCGATATCTGCATTTATTGTGAGTGGCTGTTCTTTGTAGAGCTTTTCTAGAAAAGACATTGGGTAAATTTTTATAAAAAAAATTATTTTTGCACTACAAGAATGAAAAAATAATAAATGTAACTGGAACTCAATAAATCTTGTGCAAACAACACAAATGAACCCAGCAGTAATGAAAAAATGATTTTTAAAGCGATAGTTTTTTCATAAAAAATAATTCCCCGTCCGGGAATCGAACCCGGGCCTTGAGAGTGAGAGTCTCATATCCTAGCCACTGGACAAACAGGGATAAAAATAAAAGTATTTAAAATCATGTAGCATATAAAAATGATTTATTGAAACCAAAAGAAGAGTTTTTATTTGTTCCCTTATCTTTGGCAGTGAGGAGTTCATTTTGGCCTACGACATTACTTAACACAATTAATCACTCCGCTTATTTTTAGATCGATACGACAAAAGTGTGATTTCAATTCACTACACTCTGTCAAAAAGCAAGATTGAAATTAACATCAACAAAGCTGTCATATACTCAAAGTTTTAATCAAAAGTGAAGCACATGCACAAGATTCAACTTTCAGTCGAAAATTCAATTTAAACAAAGTGTTGTATTATAGATATTAATAGCAATATGATAATTAAAATACCCTTATGTTTACTATTCCTTTTTCAAACACACAGGGCTTCTAAAAAATTAAAATTGTAGCGAAACAGTGCTATTAGTAGTTGACATCATGCAATTTAATTACTTCTTGCGAATCTTTCCTTCTTAATTTTATCAACCGCAACTTTCACCACAAGCTCTCCCCCGGTGACCTTGGCCTTGTCAAAATCTCTGATAAGCTTGTGCTGTTGTTCCATGTCATCACACTGTGCAAAGAAAAAATTCATGGCATTTTCAGGCTTGCTAATGTGAACATCTCCCAGCATCTTGACAATTTCAGACTCAGACGCTGTTGAGGGATACTTGACATAAAGCTTGTTTTCTGAGGCAATGTGCTGTGTATCGTCGTTCTTTCGTGAACTTGTGAACATCATGTGGTAGGGCTTGCCCTCGATAGTGACTGTCTCTTCCTGTGCATCTGTACAAAATTTGGACGAAATAAAATCAAGAATTGCATTTTTGGTTCCATCGACCTTTCTCTTGACGATCCTGATGCCCTTAAGCTGGTTTGCAAACTGCTTGGTAGCTTCTGCAATCGTGAAAATGTTTGAGGAATCAGGGATTCTCTTTATCTTAAGAGCTGTTGTTTTCTTCGCAGGGACCATCAAGGATGAAAAATTTTATAAAATTTTAAGGAAACACAAGCATGCAGGGTATAAAAACAATTGAAAATAGTTTAAACCAAATGCTGGGGAAAGGTTGTAAAAGCTTCTAACAAATGCAAATAGCTATTTATACATTTCAGGTAAACTATAAAATGATTGTGGCCAGAATAAAAGAATTTTTCTTTGCGACTTCATTGTTTTATTTTGCTAATCATAAAGATTTTATTGACACCACTATTTAGGTTTAATTATCTTTGCTGTAGTGTTATTTTTGAAGAAATTTAATAAAAATTCCATAATGGATCCCAGCTACGGTGAGTATAACAAAATATTTTGTCGTAATAAAGTATTAGTAGCATTAAGGAGAGAATCAAGGCAATAAACAACGGTATTCTACAGTTCTATATATTTGCGCACGATTTTTTCACAAAAAAGAAGAGTTGTAGCTGTAAAATGAATGTCGCCAGAATTAATTTTCGACTTAAAATTAGAAAAAATTTTATCATTGAAATGGAACAGCAAAAGAGCTCTGTCATAATAAGAACAAGCACCAACAAGGAATACAAACTTCCGCATACAGAGAGCATCCACTTGCTGGATAAAATCTTTACTATCCATCGTGAGCACAAATACCTCTATGCGTTCAATGAAAATGAGATTGAGATCTTTACACTGAGTCCTTTCAATAAAACCAAGAGCGTGAAGTATCCAAAGGACGTAATAGATTTGTGTGCAGTCGCCGATTTAATGTATGTGCTGACGAAGGATTGCCTTTATGTGCACGGCGATAATGTTTTTGCGTCTGCCCAGGGCGATTTCGAGAATGCGCATCTTGTCCCAATTTATACGAATATATCGGCCGATGGTATCAAGGAGCAGAATGATCTCAATAATATGTTTATCGGTGTGCAGGGGACTAAGCAGCTAGAAATTTTCAGCAAGCAATTGCAACGCACAAGAGTATTCAAAGCACAGGCTTCCTTTTCTGTTAGAGATGTTCTTATCATCGGAAACCTGACACAGCTGCAAATTTATATTAAAAACAGGGATCCAATAAACGTGATGCTTCCGGAAATGATATGCGCTGTTATTTGCGATCAGTTGTTTTCCAAAATAATCGTTGCGACTGCTGATGGTTCTCTGCATTGCATTTCCACCGAGGGCGACAAGCCTGTCCCCATGAGATACCACGAGTGCCCAGCCAAGTACCTGGCAATTAGCTCTTGTGGCTCGTATTTGTTTTCTGCTGACAGGAACAGGATGGTTGTGTGGGATCTTCAGTACCTAGTGGTTGTGAAATTCCATGACTTTGAAAATGAAATAAGAGGCTTTAAGCTATATTTGGATGGCGATAAAGTGTATGGTAATTTACCAATAAGTTTAGAATAAGCGTGTTTCTGTAAAACAAAATAAAAAATTTTAAGCATTTTCTATTAAAAGTTATCGAAATATTCATGTTGTTTTCTAAATTTAATTTTACATTTAAAACAACTCTTCTCTTTAAATGCGATAAATTCTTTCTAATAGCTTTTAATAGAGAAAGATGCATAATCATCCTAGTACTAAAAGTAATTCAAACACACTAAAGCAAGGTAGCTTTAGAGCCGCAAAATAAATTTATTTACTTAAAAATATCAGTGATACAGAAGCATTGCTCCTTAATACCCTTGAATTCTACATACCGCTGCTTTTGTGTTAAAAGCGTAACTTTTTTCTATTCTGAAAAAATTTGCCATGGCTGATGCTTATATCGGGAAAAATGTTATTGTTAGCACTGAGCTGGGAAAGTATGCAGGGAACCTGCTCTCCTTTGATGAAAACATGGGGAAATTAGTACTTAAAGACGGCGCAAGCACCTTTAAAACGATCGATCTTCTCGACATTACTGAGGTGGAACTGCAGGGCGAGCAGCTGGAGGACTATGGTGCATACGGCAGAGCACTCCCAGAAGAGCAGATGTATCGCCTGTTTTACGATGCATTCAATCTCTATGGGCCCTTTGAGGGAGAATTCTGCAGTGTGATAGCGACAGGAATTTCCAAGTTTATAAGAGATCCAGAGACATACAAAATAAAGATAATCATAGGCTCAGACGATATTTTTGGGCGAATTGGCCTGTGTCTGGCACGGCTTATTCTCCACAAGATCGAAAAGCTTACGGTTGTTCTGGACTGTGATATTCACAACCTTAAGACTCTGAAGTTTCAAAATGCATTTTTAAACAGTGGGGGTGCCCTGACAAGATCCAACAGCATCGCTGACTACACCCTCATTTTGTATGCCGCCAACCGCAATTATGACTTTAAGCTTGCGGGGGATGATCGTTCCATAAACATCCTCCTGGACATTCCAAAAACGCCTGTTCCGTTCTTTTTTACCGGGCTTGGATTGGGTTTTGTGCCTGAAAACCACTCTAACTGCAACCGCATGTACTACATGATCGATGCTGGTTTTGGAACGATGCTCTCATCAAAGTATGGGATTTGCAAGAATTTCAAAAACAGCATGTTTAAGATAAAGCGGGGCGATGATTCTGATAAATAAAAGTAGTTAAATCTTATTTGATTTTGAATACTTGAAAACATTTCAACCATTTTTAAAATAATATTGGCAAGTGACCAACATTTCCTACTGCTGCACACTGCTATTTCTGACGTTTATTAGAAAGATAAGCAGTATTTATGATAAGAAATGTTATATAGAAAACAACTGGATTTTAATCTCTGTTTATTAGCATTTGATGTCTATTCATTTTTTATTTCAAATATGTGCAGGGCCCCGGCATCATCACCACATAAAATCGCATTTTTCTCTTCCCAGTAGCAGCTGCAAAATACATCCTGATCCGTGTTAATGGGCCCTTCTTCGGCTTCGATCTCCAAATTCTCATTTAGCAGAACAAAGTAGTTTCGGTGTGCAAATGCTGATATTAAATTCCCTGCAACAGCCAAACTAAAAATGGGATACATTGAGAGCTTTACACTCTTGACCTCGTGCCACAGTCCTGATTTCATTTCAAAAGAGTATATTCTTCCTGACTGCACAGATGCATACAGCCTGTCGTTTAGCAGCACCACACTCCAGACAATTTCTCCTATTTCTATGCTTTGTATCAGCTCCCAGGAATGGTCCAAATCGAAAAACTCGTACATTTTTATCGTGCCGTCGTAAGACCATGAGAAGAGGCGTTCCTTCCAGAAGCAGCAGCCTTTGACGTCCTGTGTGTGATCATCCAGAATTTTGGATATTTCAAAGTCTTCCAGCACCCATACGGTGCGCCCCCGGG
Organism: Enteropsectra breve; assembly: GCA_024243835.1. Taxonomy (NCBI): domain Eukaryota; kingdom Fungi; phylum Microsporidia; genus Enteropsectra; species Enteropsectra breve. Next base: position 45,749 of record JALPMN010000638.1, on the reverse strand, counting down.
TGGCAATTGCAATCAGATTATCTGGGTCGAAGGCTATTGCCTTAATTTCTGTGTCAGGGCCCTCTATTGAATCCACAAGCGTATCAAACGTTTCATCAGATGGAACCGATCCATTGCCCTGCAAATGCTCTCTAACCGCAAGATAGTCTTCAGCGGCCATATAGCTATCGTATTTGCATGATTTTGCATCTCTTTTCAGTATTTTACCAGTACCATCATAGCTGCAGCAGCCGAAATACCGCCCGTTTCCAGAAATTGTTCTCACCGACTTTTCAAAGCTGTGCAGAATCTGATTTGTGCTCAGATTCACAAAATTCTCCTTAAGGCCTGCATATAAGTTGTTATCTTGAACGTATACTGCTAATATGCGATCTTTTAAATCTATTTTTGAGTGCTTCACATCTAACATGTGTGGATATTAAAATTTTTATTTTCTTCCATTGCGTCTGAAGTAGAAGTATACTATGACATTATTTTCAGAATGCCATGGGTTGTATTGTCTATCATCCTTTAATACAAATATTGATGATTTTATTCCCTCAGCTTGAAATGTGCTCTTAATACACAGTAGTATAATTATGAATACCAGAATAGTTTATGTATGATAGAATATCAATTAAGTCTAGATATCTATTGTTCATGAATAAGTAAAGGCTGTTCAAAATGTTTAATTAGAACTTTTTTGCAGGATGAATAATTTAGCTAAGATTTTTATTTATTTTCTTAGGACCCAATGTTCGAAGTGGAGTATCTCAGAGATGTGCTTCCTGGAGATGAAATAAAAGAAAATGGAACTAAATCACTAGGAATAAGGGAGGGCAAAGCTGCTGTGGCAGGACAGCTGTGCAAGATCCAGGATCTTTGCTTTGTACGCAGCAAGACCAACAACTACACACCAGAGGAGCACGATGTTGTTATCGGGCGCATTATTTACTCATCACAGGACTACTATAAAGTAGATCTGGGAGGAGCAGTGGGGTATCTCCCTTCTCTAAGCTTCTACAACGCCACTAAGCGGAACAGGCCAGATCTGCAGAAAAATGACTGGGTGCTGGCACAAGTCGTACGGGTGCAAGAAGATGTTCTTCTTTCCTGTGCACAGGAGGGATTTGGGCAGATTGATGAGGCATTCCAGTTTGATAGCTGGAAGATAAGACTGCTGTACTTTGGAGACCTTCTGGTTCAGATTGCAAAAGAAAGAAAATTCAAAATTGCCATGGGTCTGAATGGATATCTGTGGATTGATGCAGATCCTTTAATTAAAAGGGATATTTTAGATATTCTGAAGGCCATGCAGTAAAGAAAATATCTTAGAGACAATACTCGTTGCTTAAAAGAGCACAGGCATCAAATCGACATAACTATAAATTTTTGAAATAAAAGTTTTTGATTGAATAATCATTTTAGAAATTATAATGCGATGAGAAGTCCAACTTATTCACTCATATATTTTAGGATGAATTAACCTGTGATTGATTTATTCATTCTCATAAAAATAAATTTACTTATCACACAGGTGATAACGCTTTAAATTTATGGTTTAAAAGTATTTGTCAGTAATTTTATACTATATTAGATCATATTGATAGTAAAAAGTAATGTTTGAGTCATAATAAGCTAAATAAGTCTACAAGGGTATGTTCAAAATAAGAACACCTGTGCATGCTGCAGAAGAATGGATATTACAAATCTTGGTTTTATTAAAAGAAAAAAACACGGCTAGCTGCTGTCTTTGTTCAGTCTATCCTTCAGCCTGTCAATAAGCTCCAGGCTCCGCTCGATTTCCTGGTTGTACTCTTCACAGTGTGCCCGATACTCATCAATATTTTCATTAATTTTGTTCTCAAACTCTTTAATATCCAGATGCGTCTTTTCCTCCAGAGTCTCTTCGCCAAGCTCTTTATTGAACTTCTCCATATCCATTTCAAGGAAAAAAACAAATTGCAAAAATAAATTTATGCTTGTGCCTTGCGGCTAATTAGCACACGTTGACATCTTATAGTACAAAATATCGGTGCCTAATAATTAAGTTTTAAGTATTTTTATCAATACATAAGTGGCTTATTTTCTTAAAATAGTAATTTTTATTAGTAGCTTTAAAAAGTTGTTTTTATTAGTAGATTAAAAACGATTTCTCCGGCTTTACGCACCAGTGATACACAAACGCAAATCTGTCCTACAGCTGATTTATAAGCACTCACTGCCTCTTTTTGTATTTTGTTTTGCTTGCAAAATTTTTACAAATTTTGTTCCCCACTTATGGCTGTTGAAAAGAATGATTCACCAATTCTCAAAGAATACATCCATAGAGGGCTTGTGTATGCCGAATTAAACGAGCTATTTTCAAAGCTGTTCCAGAAGGAGTGCTACGCTGGACTTGATCTTAAGCTGAACCAGACACCAATAAAGGTTGGAATCAAAATTCTTAATCCAGCAGAGTTTATTGGAGAGAACAAGTTTAGAGTAAAGCAGCTGCAGAACATGGTTGCCCAGAGGCTTACAGTTCCATCCTCCAATGTCGACATAATTCTTGAGAAGATCGCCGAGAAGTCTCTTGAGCCAGCAGTCCATGCCGAACAGCTCAGACTTGCATTCCTTGAGAACAAGCCATACAAGAGAGTCATCAACAGCATTATCAGAAATGTAAAAAGTGCCAATGGCCAGGGCGTAATGGTCAAGGTTGCAGGAAAGTTGAAGGGACAGAGAGCCAAGTCAACAAAGTTCTTCAGCGGTCTTTTGATCCAGAGCGGTCAGCCAGCCAAGGACTACATCAAGACATCATTCACAGAGGCCAAGTGCAAACAGGGTGTTATTGGAATAACCGTCTCTGTCATGTTGCCACACGATCCTGAAGGAATCAAGGGACCCAGCACAATTCTTCCAGACAAGATTATTGTTCTTGAGCCCAAGGCATACAATTAAACTATTCAATATTTAATCTTAAATATTTCGTTTAAACCTGCATTTCTCCATATATTTTTTTCCTAGTGTTACTTCAACTATTTAAAGCCAAAAGTATTCTCTGAATGCCTATTTACTAGTTTTAATAGAAAAACTAATGGTTTTATAAAGAAATAGCAAATTTTCCATTTTAATACATAATAGACATCTTCCATTTATTATTCACATATACAAAAAATGAAACACGCCATTTATGCTTGAAATAAAATTTGGATCGATAAAAATCAATCGAGCCACTTGATATAAAAATAAAGATAAGCTTTTATTATTTTATATTGTTCTTTAATATTCTTTATTTTCTATCAATTTCTATTTTGATGTTGTTCTGCTGCATTATTTCCTGAAGAATGGAGTCATCGCATACATAAAAATTTTTCTTCCAAAAATACTTATGGATGCACTCAATGTCTCTGCGCAGATAATCTGCCGCACGCGGATCTCGTGTTGAAATGCACTGCGGAAAGTCTAGAACCCTAATTCCCTCCCCATTTACCATTATATTAAACTCATTAAGATCGCCATGGGCATAGCCTCTGTTCCACAACGCATGCAAGAACTCAAAGACTAAATTTGCTATAACTTCAGGATTCTCAATGCGCACTTTGTAAAGAGTGTCGTAGTCCAGCAGCTCCATCACGATGACATGCCTGTCATAGTCGATTATCTTTGGAACTGGAAGATCAGCAAACTCTTCCAGAAAATGCGCCTCTTTCCGGCAGTTTTCTTTGTTCATCGTAAACCAGTTGGTGTTGTCTTTCAATTTACGCTCTTCCAACTTCTGGTAGGACGTTCTTCCCAGTCTGTGTATTTTAATGGCAACCTTCTGATCTTTATACACCCCGTAGTAGATGTCAGATTCCTTTCCAATTCCTATGTTGGATCCAAATATTTGCAGTCCACGTGATCGCAGCTTGTTTATTGCCAAGCAGTCCAGTCCGCTGATGCTCAGTTTGTAAGATAAGTTTTTGTACGTCAAGAACTGTGCTTGCACCATATCCATAGCCAGCTCTGCAAACTTGCCGGAAACCTGCGCTTTATTCTTTAAAATCTCTATAGGAATGTAGTCATGTACAACACCGAGCTTTTCTGCTGCTTCCAGTATCTTTAGGTGTGCTTGAGATGCCGTGTACACACACTTGGAATTCAGCTTCATATGTGGAGTAAAAATTTGCAAAACTTTAAAAAGAACCAACTGAATACTGTTTAAAAACCAAAGAAACACTGCAATCTCATGATCTATGTGTATTAGCAGCTAACAAACAACCTGTGTGATGTACATTAAAATATTATAAATTTTTTTATTTTTCAAGTATTCTTTGCTTTATAATTTGCTTTAAAATTTGCAATAATTTTTGTATTTTTACTTGAGTTTTTCTATTATTTCGCCTATTCTTATCTCAACAGGACTGTTTTTAATTTCTTTTACATAATAATCTTTTAGGTACTTCAAGATCTTTTTGAAGCGTGTGCATTTTTCTTTCATCATTTCCCCACAAATCTTCAAAAACACCTCAAGCACATAGCCGCTCATTTCATTAACCGGTGAATTCAACACACTTGCCAGCCAGAACCAGCAGCCAGGCACATCTTCCGCCAAGTTCAGGTAGCCAAAGTATATGGCATACATTCCCTTCACTTCGTTGGCGTTTCCTTTTCTGTTAATTAGATATTTGATGTACAGATCCAGCAGTTCTTTGGAGCAGCACTTGCTGATCAAATAGCTCAAAGGCTTGTAGAATTCAAGCTGCGCCGAGACCTGTATCCTGCCCTGTTCTATGAGCTTCTGCGCACAAAATTCTCGGAACAACGGATTATTTACGTGTGGAAGAAGCTCGTCGATGAGATAGCTGGTATGGCTGAAGTCTGAGGAAAGCTGATTAAATTTTTTATTTACAAGTGTTTTTATCTCAATCAGCTGCTGTGTGCTGTACTCCTTTAGATTTATCTTTTCGTCCGTTTGTTTTTCCAGAAACTCCTTCGTGTACGGAATATTTGTGCTGATCTCTTCGGGCTTCTCTGCTGCCTTTAGGGCTAGTTCTATTTCTTTTATGGCCAGATCCATCTCTTCCCGCTGCTTTATAAGCTCCGCCAGTCTGGCCCTGCGCGTCTCTTCATCCATTGGATTTTAGAGCAAATATTTCGGGCGGAAATAAAACTCATTTGAAAAAACCAAAGCCAAACTGTTCTACATTTCTAATTTTACTTTGCTTAATATGCTGTTAAAGAAACACATTTTACCAATCGAATTATAACAAGGCGATGTAAGCGAGCCACGGCTACATTCCTAAACTAAATTTTAATAGTACTGTACTAAATAAGGTGATTTTTCCATTTAGTTCGTACCAGCCTATCATCAATCTATTTAGATCTTTACTAATTACTTGGAGCATCGGAGGTCAACATTCTTTTGAAATTTCCTTTACAGTCTCCGCTTTTTGCGATGCTATAAAGAAACACAACTACCTAAGTTTTGTTGAAGTACAAAAGATTTGCTATGTATGAACCACCATTTTCAGTAGATCATTATCTTTTGCTACATTATGATATTATATTAAAATTTCATCTAAAATAAAATGATGGTTGCGTTACGCAATCTCCTAACCTGAGTTTATTTAATCAAATATTTAATATTAATATTTCTTATATATTGCAGCTTTTTATAGGTTAATACGCTCTTTTATCTAGTTTCAACGAATAATTCTTGTTAGATCAGTCGTTCGAAATTTTGCAAAAATTTACTCGAAATCTGTTAAAATTTAAAAAATTTTATCCTTATCAAGATGGACACAGCACTTAAGGCAACAATCCTTTTACTTTTTTTGCTTTTAACAGGCTCTGTGGTATATTCACACCCAGACATAAGATCAAGCCATATATGGAAAAACATGGAAGTGGAGAGAGCGATGCAAAGAACGATTGAATTCTTAAACCAAGTAAAAGAAGAGAAAAATTAAATGCATTAATTATAAAACAGCAAGAATGTTTGTATGTTTTAGCATTTTAAACACCCAAACTATCTATTGTATTTTTTAAACTGATTATTTTGTATTATGATGTAATACAACAATCGCGCCATCAACTACTAAAATTTTTAATTTGCTTTCTAAAGGAATGTAAATAGCAGAATGGAACAAAAAATATAAATATTGGATAAAGAGCTTGTTGTGCGATAATTTCAACTAAACTAAAGGCTGATTAAAAAATCAATAGCATATATCTCTCTTTCGGAAAGCCTTTCATAGGGACTATCTTTTAATAAAAACTATCCTTTATCAATACATAAAGAATTATCATTTTGTAAAGTTACTCAGATGCATCAGCTCGCCCTATATGCTAGAAAAACAACAGTCTTATCGATAAATTCTTATCAGGCACATGTTGCATTGGAGTTTCTGGTGGTGCATGATGGTTTTTTAGCCTACATTTTTTCGCAATGAAATACAAAGACACTAAAGTATGAATATATAAGCTGGTTACAAGAGCAAAAAAATAGTAGCCTGATGAATATTAAATTTTCAAACGATACTTTACTTGTGAAACGGATTCTCAGAGGTTTCTTTTTCAAAATCTGAAACAAAGCGGATGTATTCATCTCTACTGAGCAAGCAGATATTAAACTTGACCCCATCTTGCTCGATGTGCTCCACCTTCTTACTTTTACATAAAAATATTTCTTCGTTTTTATATGGGAATCTTTTGAGGCGCTCCCTGTCTATTTCAGGGAACAGTTTAGACACGCTATCGAGCCCATGCTTGTCCATTTTGTAGACCTTTGACAAAAATAATATGTTTTCAAAGCAAACAGGAATTTCTTTATAGAGATCAAGGGCGATGTTGCCTGGTGTATTTAGAAGTCTTTCATGCACGACCACTGGCGTATCTTCTGACAGTAGATTCATTTTCATTAGTCTTTCGAATCCCTCCTTCATATTACTGCCCAAGTGAGCGCTGAAAGATGAGAATTTCACCAGGGCTATAAATCCCAAAATATATTCATCCGCCCGCGCACTAAAAAGACACTCTGCTTCTTGGAGCAGTGCTCGCATATCGTCTAAATAGCAGAGATCCTTGTGATAATAATCAAGCGCTGTATCATTATATGCAGTTTTTTCCACAACAAAATCAAATTCATCGCTTGTGTTCGAACACTCACTGCTCATGAAGGCTTTTCACTTAAAAGAATTATATTTTTAGTCGCTCACAGCATAGCAAAACTCTTTTAATTAGTGTTTCAGTTTAAAGAGATTATATACGATGACTCTAAGTTATATTGAAGAATGAATGTCAAATTTATAAAGTTGTTGTTGATTCTTTTGAAAATGAAAAACAATTCTTGCCCAGTAATAATTGAAAGATATTTTAACCTAAAATTAAGTGTTAAAAGTGCCGATTAGCACTATTACCTTACTTGAAAAATCGTAAAATGATGCTTTATAACTCTTCAATCTCATTGTTTAAATTGTTAAAGAGAGCTTTCACAATGAAATGACATAGTAAATTAATGTGCCTTTAATATGAGCAATAAAATAGCACCAAGAAACTGTTAAAATAAATTTATATGCAAGCTACTCCGTCCCCATTATAATTTTTGTATCCCCGAAAGGCAATGATTGCTGGACTGTAGATTTTATCCAACTATCTTATAGAGCTTGAGTGAAACAATGGTAACTAATAAAAACGGGGCCATCCTTTCATTAAAAGTATGGTTACGTTGAATAAAAACACTCTGCAATCTATAGGTGATTATTAGTTAAATGATGGCAATGTAAGACTTCTGTATTGTTTAAAACCGATATAAATCTTTTATAAATTATATAATTTTTGATAAATCTATATGATAAAAATAAAATCACCTATTTGTACTGTTTATATAAGTCATCTATTAAAATGTTCCGTTATTTTTTAATTTTAGTTTAAATTAAATGTATTCATCCAGGGATCAGTGATACCATCAGAATAATAAAATAATAAAAAGAAATGAGATCGAAGAGAAATGAAGCAGGGATACGCGATTGCACTCATTATTGTTGTGTTCTTAATATCATCAACCTTATGCAATCTTTTTGGCAGTGCGGGAATGTGGGATGACTATAAAATGAAACTCAAGGCTCTAAACAGGACAATTTTGAACAACTTTCATTTGAGAGCCAGTGAATAAACTAGTTAATTTAAGTAATCTACACATTCTTTTAGTTCTTTTAATATTTTCTTCAAGCAGCCGCTATTTGATGCCTTTTACAGCATTGCCATTTTATTTGAAAACTAATACAGCATCTAATTTTGACGATAAATAGGATACCTAACTCGAATGTATGAAAGTTTAAAATAATTGTGATTCCCAACAGATGGCATTATAAACTAGCACGCAAATGGTTTATATCCGATGCTTATGCTATGGTTCACAACAGTGAGCTTTACAGGAGTCTAATTTAGAATAACTCTCACTTCGCTGGTTCAAAGTAGCCATTTTTACTGTGATTTATGGTTACCGTTAGCTGTACCATCATCTTTGGCTATCAAATTACGATAAAATATTATATTTGTAAGCCTTATTATGGTGAAAATTTCGATGATGATAGTATTCTTAGTGATGGTTGTAATAACTGTAGGAACATTGTTCGGAGCCAATAAAATGCAAGGATTTAACTACAATAAGTACATTGATGAGCACAAGCCTAAGAATCAAGTAAAAAATGAAGATTCAAGAAGATAACCCGTTATTAAAACTTTAATTAAATTTTTTATCTTCGAAATAATATAGCCTTTCGCAACCAAGACGGTTAATGCGAATGTTTGAAGTTACACGGGTGATATATTCTTTAGAGACTAAACAAAATTATTTTTTGTCTAATTATCTAAAAATAGCGTTTATATGCTATTGATTAGTCATATGCTAAATAAAATTGATTAATTAAAACTAATAAATGAAGTAACATAACCAAGCATGAAGTTAAAAACACAGGTCAAAAAAATATATGAGAATTAATGTTGTCAAAGTGTTTAGTTACATTTAAATCGGCAAGAATTTCTTGAGCAGTCTTTTCACATCATCTGAAGAGTTTTCAGTTGGAGGTGAATTTCTGAGTCTCTCTCGGTAGGGCTTCAGAATTTTTTTCATGTCTTCCTTAGACTTGTCAAAGTACGGTGCTTTTGCATCGGCAAGCGGATCGTATGGATTAAAGCCGTCAGGTTTGGGGCCAGCGAGCATCGGCTTATGTGCTAGGCTTTCATCATCCATATCGGTGTCAACAATCTGAAAATATGTACTTTTGCCAGCAGCACATTCATCAAGAAACACTTCATCAGTAGTAGCATGCACACAGCGCTCCTTGTTCCTTAAAATGAACAGACCATTCAAATCGAGCACAATCTCAAATTCACTGTAGTTCGGAAACGCGCCAGAAATAAGTCGATTACTCCCGTCGATGCTTACAACGTTGTTGTCTTTTGCATCATAGAGTATTGTTTTGTGCACATTCTTATTAGGAGCCATTTTTCGGATAAAATCCGTGCCCTGCTTGGATTCAAGCACAAGATCGCCATTGTATACACTAAGCCACTGATCCTCATATGCAACCTTAAATGCCGTTGTACAAAATACAATGCCCACGGAAAGGCCTAGCTTCATATAATCGCTGTAGAAATAGTATTTATAGCCTAAAACAAAAAATTATCAGACTTGAATAAACTGATTGGAGGATCTTTCAAGTGTTTTACCAGATTAATTAAGCCATTGTAACTATATCTTCCATCTTAAAATAGCTAACAATAATGGATATTTTATAAGGTATTCGATGCTTATATTTTATCGTGTGTTTAAAATTAAAGATATTAAAGCTGCTTCGCATGTTTATAATTGTTTTTGAACAAAATTAGTATATTAAGTACAAATAATTATACTTTTTAAATGTTTTAAGTCTTATATAGTTAGACATTGAGTGCAGGGATTGAAAAAATATACAAACAACACAATAATGATCGATGATTATGGCTTTAAGTAAATTTTGCTGGAATAAAAGTGCTTTAAACTGAGAATAACCATATTTTCCGTCAATAATAATATTGATATACAAGGCTTGTGAGTTAAAAATATTAACGCTACTCGGTATATTATACATTCATTCACATTATTGTTTATTCCAGAACTCCTAAATGGTCTTTTTCACTTTACGATTTGTTCCACATATTTTAATGAACATGAATTAAAAATAACAACAAGCACACAAAATTTTCAATAAAATTTTAAAAGCATCTAATAGATGACTTCTTAGATAACATTTAGTATTTAGACTAAGGCGCAATGATAAGTTTTAATGTTTTAAAATTTTTGGTTCTGGCTCTTTATCAGATGAAACTTTCCTCAATGAAACTTTAATGTCTTATTTTTTGAATTATAAATTTTCAAAGACTGCTAAAAATTTTCCCTTAATATGATATTTTTGGTTCGGCTCACGGCTGTTCTGTGCAACACACTTTATATTGTGCAGACTGCAGATGATCAGCTGCATTTCATTTCAGATACCGTAGAAAGCTACCCCTTGAGTATCAATGATGAATCAGTCCCATTCTGTAAGCCACCGAAGAAAATTAAGAGAGAGAAAATGCCTCAGGCAATAAAAACATACTCGGACATACTGCCAGCATACAGCAAAAAGGATGAAACAGCACAGTACGAAGCAGACACTCGACCGACAAACGAAAATAAGATTGCCTTGCAGAGGCCCACAGAATATGATAAAAACTCAACTGCAATACTCCCCCACACTGCACATAATATAAACCAAAGCAGCACTGATATCAAGAAATATGATTTTTCAAGTGCTCATATTTCTCCAGAAGGACGTATCATCTACAAATCGACCGGAGTGCCGCTGTCAAAGCTGCTCAGCAGCCCAGTAATAAAGAACAATATTCTTTTCACTGCAGACAAAGTCTACACTTCAACATTCATTAAAAACATTTTGGTGCTGTTTTCTAATACCGAGGTTTTTATCAGGGACTTGGAAAGCAACGTGGATGAAATATTGAAGATATCGCACGTAGTGTGTCTTGAAGAGGAATACCAGCCGCTTCAAATCTGCAACAACCAAATTTACCTCAAAAACAAAATTTACAGCTTCGACAGCCAAATAGTGTCTGTTTTCAGGACGAACACAAACAGCAAGATCAGCTACATGGTAAAGATCTACACAACAAAAGCGGATTTTAACAAAAAGCCAGGGCTTTTGCGTTTTCAAAGCAGAAATGAGGAGCTGCAAAACTATGTAAATCACAATGGCAGAAACCATATTGAGGAAGAATCGGGAAACCTCTGCAACTACGGCACTGATAACGACATCGTGCACCCATGGACATATGTCTCTCAGATTGGAGAAGTCGATAGTCCAAACGACAGGATTATTATAGTGATTTGTTTCAGCATCTTGATTTTCTTTCTAGTGCTTGTAATGTACTTCCGATCAAATATCAAATACAAAGCCAAGCTGCAAAAACACACGTATGCCGGCTATTTTGTGAACCAGCCGTGCATCATCCATGAAGTGCCCAAAAAGCTGTGTGAGGAGCTTTCGTGTCACAAAAGTGTGGCACATCCGCATCTGATACATATTCTCTATCAAGGCAAAAGACTCATCAATTACCTGATTATCACTGAGAAAAGCGAAAAACTCGAGATTTCCAAGAAGTGTGAAATTGAGGAGAATGCAAAGGTTGAGAAATGCAAGTATTTTGCAGTTAAAAGATATAAATTCAGCAAGAGCCATAAGAGTATGGATGAGAAGCCGATAGATATAAAAGAGTTTTTACTAAAGTACATCAAAGCAATGGAGTATATGAATTCCAAGGGGATTGTGCACAACAGAATCTGTCCTGAGAATTTCAGAATTGATACGCACGGGCAGCCCAAGCTACAGGCAGTGTTCTCTGATCCAAAATACAGGTCACTAAATATAATGGAGGGAGGTGCGCCCAGCATCAGTGATGATATTTTTGCCATGGGGTGCGCGGTGCATTACTTTATGACTGGCTACCATCCGTTCGACGGCACCAACTACGTGAAGCATCCCAGAAAACAGGCTGTTCTGCTAACAGACAACGAAAACAACTGGAAACAGGATGTTCTTGTAACAGGCCTTACGTACAGCATCGATAATTTTTCTTTTGAAGAAACAGCGGGCAACAGTAAAGATGATAAATCCGCAGGCAAAAGCAGTAAAAACAACGAGCTTCAGAACACCTCTGATGACACCATAAATAATATTAAAAAGGGCACATATTTTATCAGGCTTTCTGATCAGATTGAGCACGATTTTATTTATCATGCTGTTCTAAAAGGCACCATTTCGATGAGCAAACACCCGTTCTTTTGGAGCTATTCAAAAATGGCTGAGTTTCTGTGTGATTTTTCTGACTTTATTGAAACCAACGTTCATACGAAAATCAAACTCGAAAAATATAAAAACACGGTCTTCGCAGGGAACTGGGTGGACTATCTGCATCTGGGTGTCAGAAAGACTGTCAGTGCCAAGAGAAGATACGACACACTGTCTCTGAGCGAACTAATACGATTTGTGCGCAACACGCAGAGACACTACCAGGAGCAGCTCACTAAGGACTTTTTTGAGCAGTACGAAGGATACGTCATTGGATATTTCACTGCTATTTATCCCGAGCTATTTCTCATTGTCTATAAGTATGCTATCAAGCTGAATACTGATGTCTTGGCTAAATACCTGGAGTGAGATTTTTCGCTTTAGCCCTATAAATAAATTTTAAAAAATCTTTAGGCTTTTTTAATTTCTTGATAATCAAATGAAAACCAGTATCACTTTATAATTAAGTTTATAGTCGGCCCTGTATGATTTTTATGCTACGCCATGAGCTATCAGCATCATAACCAAAATTATATTCTAATCTTTATAAACGCCATTAAAATGAAAAAACAGACATAGAATATTTAAGTAGCATTTAATCTTTATCTGGATCTTCTTGATTCTCTTACACATTCTCTAAGTGAAAGTAAATCTCCAATACGAATTGGGCCTTCAACAGATCTCACAATGGCTTTATTGTTGTGTCTAAGCAAAACTCTGACAAGAGTCACATCTCCTCCAGCTCCAACTTTGTTGTAGATATTTGTGACCTCAGCAATAAAAGCGGCGTCATCCCCGGTGAGCTCAGCATTGGCATTTGGTGCATTCTCAGCTTTGGCCATATGGGCTGATAAATTTTGCAAAATTTTTTTCATCTGAACAAAAGCTTTAAACAGACTTAGCAAATGTATTTTAAATACACGAAATGCCTGCATTTATTTTACACCGTAATATTGAGTTTTAAAAACATTCTGGATGATTAAAATAAAAATGGGTTTAAAGTCTTTTTCTTACTGAATAGTATGCATAGCACAAGCCAAACCTGTCGGATGTAATTTTTCAAGTGGTATTATGCAGACGAGATTTAAATGTAAAGTGCTTTACTCACCGGTGTTTTTGCTTTTTCCTTGCATATTCATAATATGAATGCACTTAAACACCCATGGATGAACTTGAAAACGAGGAAGATATTTTTGTGAAAAAAATTCATGTGCTGAAAAACACCGCGAATGAACTGACAGGTATATTAAGAAGCCAAAATTTGAATCTGCGAAACATACAGCCGCGCTTCTCGGCCACACTTGCAAGATTGAGGACCACAATGTTTGGGCTGAATGGAATGGACAAAAACAAGCTGGCAAAATGGAAGTTTTACATATTCACCTCTCTAATATTTACACTACTCCTAGTAATTTTTTATATGAAATAAAGCACATAATGTGCCATAGAAGTGTTAAAATATTGAAGTCAATGAACTAAATGTGTTTGCTACTGCCCTGGATTAAATGAAAGTGTTGTTGTTACATTTGCTCTTTTTACAAATTCTTAAAATAAAATTTTTTATTGGCCAAGATGAATATTGCAGATCTGATAGTAAATGAGATAAAGCAATCGTGCAACGATGAATTCATCAACCTCAGAAAGAGCATTAAGAATGGTAAGCTGGGGCAGGCTGATTTTAGCACTCTAATCAAGCTGCTAGAGAAGGATCCAGTAAAAATACTAAAGACGAAAGAACTATCTGCCAAAGAGATAGACTTGATTGCTTCTGCAATCCAAAAATCCAAAATTAAGGATATGAATGCCCTCATAGACTTCATTGTTCAGGAGGACAGCAAGAGAACACCGGTGCTGCTCAACGCAATTCTTGCCAAGAAGGCCAAGATTGACACAACGCCAATCTCTCACTATCTTTCCACGCTTGAAAGCAAGGAGCTGTATCTGATCCACTTTAAAATACTCTTGGCTGTTTCAAAATCGTATGCGCACTTACTGACCCCAGAATTAATAGAGTTTTGCAAGAAACAGAACCATCCGATTGCCAAGGATATAGTTAAGAAGCACAGCATGGAGATAATCGAATAAAAGAATGGGTCAAATCAATAGAAACAGTTAAATATTTTTTCATAATTTTCTGTATTCTTGTGTATGATAATCAGTGTAGTCTTTGAGTATAACTGTAAATAGGCGTGATTAGGTGCTTTATTTTTTCTAAAACGGATCAGCTCTGTCATTCTTTAATTCTTCGTGGTTTAAGGATTTTTCTACTTGGTATTGCAGATTTTTGTCCGAAGCTTAATGACAATGATGCTGCGCATTCATTTTAAAGCTACAGATTAACTGCATTCAAAATAGAAGAACCTATAAAGAACTCCTTATAATAAATTCAAACCTTATTCTTGCATCGTTTAGATTCTTGCAGAAAGCTTTTGTCAAACTGTGTGACAATAATTTAGGGTTCTTTTTTAAAATGCAATGAAATGCTGTAATTTATCTGAGTTAAACAATTTATCTTGATTCAAAATCTCTCATATGTCTTGTTTCGGCCTGCTGTTGTAATGCATTCCTTTTTATAGTAAAAGTTTTATCATCAAAGCAAAACAAGTTGCCTAACTTGTTTTGCTCTGATGATAAAACTCTTAACTTTCTGCAAAATGCACCTGTCCGGATTTCAGAAGATAAAAAAAGCACTTATTTGTTGAAAGTAGCCATTCCATTCGGTTATACGCATTTATAATGGTTCTTTAAGAGACACATTTATCTATTTAAACGATCCAATCAAAAATTAATTCCCCTTTTTGTCATTATTTTGCCAGGAGACAAACGGCAGAGCATGTCCTGGTACTCACTGGTGTTTGATCCCAAAAATAAAGCGTTGCAAACAGCAAAAAACGATTCCTGCACATTCAAATACAGGGGGTCGCTGTGCACTAGAGAGCACTGCACTCAGAGATGCTACCTGCCAGCAGCAGATGCCTACAAATACTGGGCGCTCTTTCTTGGAAATCCATCCATAGACTACGTGTCTCTCCAAGACAACATCTCTAAAATGCCTGTGATGCTGAGATTCGGAGTTTATTTGCGGCTGGCAAAGGACTCGTCTGTGGCGTGCCGAGAGCTTCCCGAGCCAGAGATGTTCGGAAGCGACTCCGAGCTTTCCGAATGCATCATTGCGCTTTGCAGGGAATCTGATGTTGTGCCCGAACAGGTCTTTAACATCTTTAAAGGGCTGGAAAGAGCATGGCACATAGAAAAGAAGCTGCTAATAATAATATTTGAGCTGATGAAAATGCATGGAAGCGATGCTCTTGGTGTCTATCGCATTGTGCTGCACTTAATTGCCAACAGAGGACTTGATCTTTTGTTCGATGCAGAATTTGAGAAGAGATATTCAAATCCGGATGTTTCAAATAAAGATTCGGACGAAGAGAACAAAGAGCCCGCCGGCATCATAATAGACATAACAATTATGAAAAAAGGCAGTGAGAATGCCGAACATTTTTTATCTGAAACTAAAAGCAAAGAAAATGCATCCATTTCACAATATACAGTTTTTCAGGTACTGCGACTGATGTCCACAACTGAGATTGATGCCTTTACAAATGCAACAGACATGGTGCTGTCTCTGAAAACAGACTACGAGAGCCTGATTCGAAGGGCAGCCGAGATCTCAAAGTTTACTGAACCAGCTGATATTATAACGGTGCTCAAAAACAAGGCCAACAATGTGTACTATAAGAATTGTGCAGAAGTGGAAGATGCACAGGAAATAACTGTGGCAGAAAGAACCAGCTATTTCGACTATCTGGTGGTGCAGCACGCGATGATAAAGGCGCAGGAAAATCTGAAAAGACTTTTAAATGAGAAAATAGCCATAATTGAGGATGAAAATATAGCACTTAAAGATGAAAATGAAAAGCTCAAAGCATCGCTGTCAAAGATAAAGGATGAAATATCAAAGGAATAAATGTATTTAACTTATTTCTGTATTCATATAGTTGTAAATCAAACTAGGGTGTTTCTTAAAAAATGAATAAAATCTTTTTTATTGTAATGCTTTCACAATAGCTAAACTACTTGGCTACCTCCTTTTATGGTTACTTCCTCATACACAACTAAAACATATTTTTTTTATTTGCACCTCTTTAATTTTGTTGCTCAATAAATGTTATCTCTACCATCCATTCACTTCCAGTATTTTAAGCTTATCATATTTTCCCGCCATTTAGTGATATTGCAAAGAAATATTTTAAAAGAAGTTTTAAAGATACCCATAATGAGGATAAGATCCATCCACTTGAGAAACTACAAGAGTTTTAAGGAAGAACAGACCCTGGAGCTTGGGATGAAAAACATTATTTTGGGGAGCAACGGCACTGGAAAGTCCACCTTTCTTTCAGCAATCCGGGCTATTTTTTCGATGGAACAGACATCCAGCTCGTACAACGACAACGAGCTGCCCTCAGAGATCGAGCTGGATATTGACAACACGCTTGGCTATTTTCCTCTTCCACAGTACTTTGTTTTAAAGATGATTAACCCAAACAGTGCAGCACGAGCGCAGTATTTTGTCAATAACAGGCCAATATCCTCGGAGGAGATGCAGGGCCTCATGTACAACGCGGGCATTGGCACTGAGTCCTTCATTATGCAAGGGAAGGCGCTGGAGCTTTCAAACTCTTCGCCGAGTGAGCGCTACAAACTTATTTCCAGAATATCTGGTGTTTCCCACTACGAGGCCTCACGCGCCCAGTCACTAAAGCTTTTAGAATCTGACGATAAAATTCTCTCGCTGATTGAAAGAATCGAGCTAAAGAACAAAAAGAGAGAAGGCTTTATAAGAGACCAGACTGAATACAAAGCAATACTCTCCAGGAAGAAAGAGCTGGAGTACAAACTGAGGCTTATGGAGATCCTTGAGCTGAACAGGAGCATTGAGAAAGAAATACAGCAGAACATGCCTGAAAATCTGAATAACAGTGATTTTACAGACAGCGCATCAGATTTTAATATGGTTGATTTGGAGCTCAAGGAGTGCAAGGAACGCATTGTTGACTGCCGGGGCAAAATAGACGCAATAAACAGCCGGCTAAAGCAGTATGATGATAAAATTGTTTCAGAGCTGCGCACAAGGCTGGGATTATCACCAGGTATATCTAACACAGTCACTGGAGCTAGTGAAAGTGTGAATTCTCAAAATATTAATCAAAATACAAATAATAGCCTTAATGCAAATAACAACCTTACTCTAAATCCCTATGAAGAAAAGCTGGGTGCGCTGAGCAAGAAGTTTGCAGATTTAAATGCCTTCTATGACCAGCTAACTGACAGCAAAAACAGCCTTGAAATAGAAATAAAGGCACTGAAATACTACGAGGCAGGGAAAGACAGGCAAGAGGACATTGAGGAGTTGGAGAAGAGGTACAGTCAAAATAGCAGCAAATTGCAAAAAAATCCGGCAGCTGTTGCAGAAAACAGCTATGCGCACAAAAAAGATCTGTGGAACAAGAAAAACAAAATAAAGACGGGTCTAGTGGATCTAAATAAAACACTTGCAAGTCTGGAAAACAAAATGCTGTATCTTGGAAAGGAGCAAATAAACATTTATGAAAAAATAAAGAATGAGCCTGGCGTGCTGGGGATGGTCTATGGGCTGCTCAATGTGCCTGGTGCCATTCTGGAGGCATTTGAGTCGGTCTGCAGCAACAGTCTCTACTGGATTGTTGTTGAGAATGAGGATATTGCGAGCAAAATGATACACAAAATCGATGGACGTGGTGTTTTTGTGGCACTGAATCGCATTGGCGGCAGCAGGCCAGCAAAATCCAGCGCAGAAATAAAGGGCGACGATCGTCTTATAAAAATGTCCAGCTACATTAAGTCTGAAAAGAAATACAAGAGCCTTATTTCCTTTATCTGCAAGGACTACTATATTTGCTCTGATTTAAATACCGGATTTGCATGCAAAGAGCTGTATGACATAAATATCGTTACTTTTGACGGAGACATCATAAAGCGCAATGGTGTTGTGTGCGGAGGATACGAGCCGCCCAAGAACATTCTGCGGGACCACAGAAAGACTGTTGATGAAATCAAGAAATGTAATGAGGAAATTAAAGCCATCGACAACGAGCTGTCACAAATAAACGATGTTTCTTTGGCTGAAAGCAACGGTGAGGATGAAAATGTTGTTACAAACAATCTTAAGGCATTGAATCTGTACATTTCATATAAGATAAATATGCTGAAAAATAAGAAGGTAAAGCTTAGGAATATGGATGATTTGGAAAACAGTTGCAGAAATATCCGGGAGCGAATGAGGGAGATAAAGGAAGAAAAGGATGATGTGGAGGGGCGCATGCGCCAGTGCAGAGACAAAAAGGAGCGGATAGCTGAGATAATCGATGGGCTAAAGGACATTGATAAGAGCAGCTTTGAGATTTTAAACTGCACAAGAAAGGAGAAAGAGCTTATTGACAGAAAATACAGTTTTAAAGAGAACAGAGAGAACATAAATCAGAAGAAGTACATTTTAATAAACAAACGCAGGGAGATAATGGAAAAGATAGGAATCAAGGACTTTTCTGGAATTTCGCTTGATGCGATTTTGAGAGGCCTGGAAATTCCTGTGGAGGACCATGCGGGCGGTGATGCAGAGGCCAAAGACCTGCTTTTTAAAAGCCTTAAGCTGTGCAATGCAGAGCTGAAAAAATACTGCGGGTTTGAAAATATCTGCTTTGCAGAGGACAGCGAAAGAAACCTGCGGGAGGAGCTGGAGCTTCTGAATGCAGACAGGGATAAAATCAAATTGTACATTGAAGAACTGGATGGGAGAAAAGAGCAGACCTTTGTTGGGGGATTCAATCTAGTTGCAGGAAACTTCAGCCACTTCTACAACAGAATTACAGGAAAAGATGCAAGTCTTGAGCTGCGGGAAAAGGAGGTTTTTATCAACATTGAAAGTGTGTTCAGTGAGGGCAGCTTAAGCAGTCTGAGCGGTGGACAGAAAACAGCCATTGCAGTTTCGCTGCTGTTGGCCATGCAGACGAGCGGCAGTCAGAATTCAAGTGGAAATGCACCGTTCTATGTGCTTGATGAAATGGATGCCAGCCTTGACAGGGAAACAGCCCAGAAAGTATACGAAATAATAGCTGAGCAGCCTGGGCAATATTTTATAAGCAGCTTCAAGGAAGAGGCTCTTGGATGTGGGGATAGATTTTACCGGTCTGTGATGGAGAACAAAGCAAGTTTTATTGCAGAGATTGACAAAAGAGAGGGCTATGATGTTGTAAGGCAGAGTGTTTGTTGATAGCATATTAAATATAATGAAATTCTAGCTTTTTTATATTAACAACTATGGAACAAGGTACTGCATTTTAAAGTATTTCCTTACTTTGTATATGAATTTGAGGGAATTTAATAATAACTTGATGTAACTTTTTTAATGAAAAGTAAGTCACAGTAAATTAAAACTGTTGTTATTCGTAACATAGAAAATAAAAAGGAGAAGTTGTTGTTAAAAATGGCGATAAAATTCGTTTATTGTTTGGAAATTCGGGTTTCCGACGCCAAATGACTAAAAATAATTTGAAACATAAGCATTTGTATTAATTTTTAGAGGCGTTCAAAGTATATTCTATGAACGGATTTATTTATAAAATCAAGTTTTTTCTTGCTTTTTACATGCCATAATGATAGAAATTTGCTGAATAATCATTGACGCATACTCCATAATAATCCGCTCATGAGAACATGTGGCTAAGAAATTGTTTTACACAAGTACTAGTCTTACTTTGTTATTTCCTTGAATATAAATTCTGAACGATTAAAAAAGAGCTTTCACATCTTTTAGTCACTTATTAGACCTTTTACTTTAATTAAACATACCCCTCTGTGGATTAATATCTGCTTTTTCGATTCGTTTGTTAAATCAGCTTAATTTTGCAATCTGTCTGCAATTTTTACCTTCTTGTCTGAAAATTTTTTGATATCTATGATCTCAAAAATGCTGGTCAGTACTGGGATTTCCTTTTGGCTAATGGGGAAATTAGCTGCAATGAGTGTTTTACCATACGACAGAAACTATAAGCAAGTTACAACTATTAAAATCAAAGAAACAAATTCCAATAATTGCTGGCTTACTTACAGTGACTTGTCGCACAGTGAATATTTGCGCAGCCTTAATATACAGGCAACGGAAGATGGTGTGACAAAAATAATCCCAGATTTGCAGACTCATTTACTTAAAATCACAGAAATCTGTGAAACAGCAGCAAACAAGGCAGCAAAACCTAAAGAATCTGATAATGAATTTACAACAAACTGGCAAAATCAGGTTATAAGTGCATTGAGTAGCAGTACAGATTATCATGCTATTTTAGGATGTAAAGATAAAGTGCTTAAAGTCCCTACGGAAATTGATCCGAATATTTTAAGAATTGTATTGTACATGCGGAAAAGACTCTATCTGAACCTCACATTAATATCAAAGGGAAGGTTTGAAGAAGTACTGAAGCTCTACAAATTTCTGAATTTTGAGGATGGATCATACATTGATTTTTTCATTGAAGATCCTTTCGAAGATATTCCACGACATGTCGTAATAGAAAGAAATGTTTTATTTGCCATAAACTATGCAGCTCAACTCCATCTTCTAAACAAACTCGAATATTTTAAAAAATTAATATTTAACGCTTCAAATAATTTATCTCTCTCAAGCCGTGAATACTACCATAACAAATGCTATGAAGTGATCAAAGACATGGATAAACTCAAATATACGATATCGCTGCTTGGAATCGAGACAGATGCGAACAATCAAATTCAGGACATAGTGTTATCTCACGATAGCATTACATTTGAGTATGGCAAAATCAATACTGCTAGTGAAAAATACTTTTTGCAGCCAAGGCTATCTCACAGTGGTGAAGCTCATTTAAAAGCCTCAGTTTTCGCCATTTTTGACCAGCTTGGTGTTTTTAACAGTGTAGAGCAGCTCAGGGTTATTTGCTACAGCGATATGGAAAAATATACAGGCAGCTTTTACTCCAATCTGGTCCATGTAATGCCGTCCCTCAGGCACATCGAGGTTAACGAGATAATAAAGCCGGACGAAGCCAAGAGCAGGATGAAGGCTGACCGGTACGCGTACAACGGCATGAAAACAGCCATCAACGATATACTTGACCAGCTGCTGGAGCCCGCAGATGCTCTCCGAAACATCACGACATTTAATATTGCTGGGTACACGAGACTGACCAGACGCTTCATCAACAAGCTCAAGTCAGCGCGCCTTGAGGGCGTCGGCCTGTTTGGGAGGTACATGGTCAGGGACCTTTACTACAACTATCTGCTGCTCAGTGACGAGTGCACGCTCAGCAAAAGCATAACGTCATACACAGGCAGCTTGAATGGCTTGTTTCTTGCAGTGGAGCTGCTAGGCGACCGCCAGCTGAAGAATGTGGTGGTCAACCTGAGTGAGCAGCTCGTTGTCTTTGGGCAAGAGCCGAGTGAAATCAGCCTGGGCGTTAAAGAAGAAATGGCAAAATACTTTGAGGATGGGAGCCTTCTGGCGCCGGTTATCCGCAGGAAGATGTATCTGTTTGAGAGCATGTGGATTATTCCAAGACAAGAATAAGTACTTTCATTTAAGATTAAGATGCTTTTTGGTCAAAGCTCACGCGGCGAGAATTCGTATAAAAACAGGCTTGTAGTATCAGACAGATTAAAAAACTATTCACTTTAAATATACTTGCTTTGGAGAATTGTGATAAATTTATAAAGCATCATTTTATTCAACCGTCTTTATAAATTCCTGGTTTTCAGAATTCAAGGTTATAAAAGTTTATACTAAAGAGCTTAAATGGCTTACTTATGGATAAAAAGATTTCAAATAAAAATACATTGAAAAATAGTTTAATTATTTTTCAATAAACCAAATGTAAAAAGAGTCTTATAAAACATAAGAAGTATTTTTTGCTTTTCTGAACGTGTTTATTCATCCTTCTTCTTGTAAGAAAGCTTATCTGCCAAAACTTTGTCTTCTACAGCGTTCTGTGCTGACTTAGCTGCGCCTTTGATGTCAGAGCTGCTAACATACTTTTCAACAGGTATCTTTGCCAGTATTATGTCGTAGAATGCTTTGGGATTTGCTGGGCTGATAGTCAGCCATATCATGGTGCCTGCCTTAACGAAGGAGTACAGGGGCGTGAGAGATGTCAGGCCGGTGCTCTCCATCACTGTGAAGAAAACAAATGCCAGAAGGACTATCACAGTTCTCTTCAGATCCTCGATTTTCAGGCCTGGTGACTTAAGCAGCAGAAGTGCGTCCTGCACAGGCTTGAAGAGACAAACGATGTTTATGAGCAGTTTTCCAAGCGGCGTTGTGAACATGGCAAGGAGCAGCACGCAGGGGATGGCCACTGCGAGATATTCGGCGGGTATTCTGGTCTTCTCGGCAATCGAGCAGAGGGTTGGGCTGGACTTGACTTTAGAATAAATTTTATCCATGGAAGGGTGAATAAAAGATGTAAAACTTACATGTGCCTCATAGAAAAAGGAAATTTAGGCTGTCAAAATTAAAATAGCTGTAAGGCTCAAAATTATAGAACTGAGTTTTAATTTATACTTTTTGTTTTCTGGCAGCATCAATCAATTTCATTTAAATACATAAAGTACATGCTTGTTTCATATGATAAAAAAAATTAATTTATTCATGATTCACTGCGACAGTTCTAAGAAAACAAAAGTCGATTTTCATACGATTAAAGATCAAATATACATTATAAATCTAAACTAGAATTTGATGCTTGAAAAGAAAAATAGATTACCCATTCTCTATGTAAAATACGTATTGAAGAACTGTGTGAATTCAGATAATCATATGAATCTGAAATAAAAATAAGCCTAAAAATTTGAATTTATGAAATTTATTGGTTTATTTTGTGTTGTTTTGAAGCGAAGGTGCAATCTTTTCCATTTTTTTGCTTATTTTCTTGAGTTTCTTCTTTGTTTTGGTCTTTCCGATTACATGGCTTTTATCCTCCTTCACTTTCTTGCTCAGCTTGTTTATCACTGTGTTTATGTTCTTGTTGGCTGAGCTCTTGTTGGCTGAGCTCTTGGTGCTTGTGTTCTTGTTAGTTATATTCTTGGTGCTTGTGCTCTTATTGATTATATTCTTGGTGCCTTTTGCTGATGCTTCAACCTCAAGCGCAGCCTCAACCATCGCTTCAAGGTGGCCCTCAAGATGGTCCTTTATGTCCTCCTTGACGAGATATGCAGACCATCCGGCTGCCCTTGCCCCATCAATGTTTCTTTCCGAGTCGTCAAAGAAATGAATATTTTTGCTTCCCTTAATTCCCAGAACTTTTTCCACAAAAGTAAAAGAATCGAGACTGGGCTTGCTGATAAACTCAGTATCCACCGTGTCAGCACAGAAAACACACTCAAAGAAGTGCTCAATGCCGAGCGTCTTTAGAAGCTTCTTTGCGCGCTCCTTCGAGCCGTTCGTGAAGCAGAACATCCTGTGCTTTATTTTGGAAAGCATCTCAATCAGCAATTCGTCACGTGCCAAAGCAAAATTCAGGCTTGGAAGCTCATAAAGAGCATCAAACTCTGAGGGGTGCATATTAAACTTTCTGAAAAACAGCTCTCTGAAAAGACCAAACTGCTTGTTGTGCTCTGCCCACTGCGTCTCTGGAAGATTGGCCCGTTCCAAAAACTTTTCCTTCAGCATCGTGCAAAAGTTTGTGTTCATCTCTGGATGGGTGTAGAGACAGTCGTCGATGTCGAACACCAGAACCTTTTGGCTTCCGACCGGAATAGAAACAGCCTTCTGTCCGTTCCTGGTGCTCATCTCGATGTACTTGTGGTCGGTTGAGTTGGGATCAACAATCTTGTTTATCTTTGTTTGCGGAATATTTAGAATTTTGTCCCCAGTATTCATAAAGGGCTTTTTTTCAAAATTTTTTTTATTTAAAAACTGGCCAATTAAATCAAAGTATAAAATGCCCCGTACAAAAAGGAGATGAGATCTAAAACTATATGGATATTCTAATAGATAAGCTTAAAATATATTTCACTAGTTGTTATATCAGCAAACAAATAAATCATTTTAATAAAGTCTTTTTTAAAATATTTATAATTATTTTACAATAATTCCTTATATAGAAGGCAATGCTCATAAAAGTAAATATGATTTATTCCTCTTTAAGTATTTTTACGTGAAATGAATATGATCGACATGCTATGTCATATATCTTTATTGCAATGAGAAAGGATCGTCGATGTCAACAGTCCGATTAAAAAAGCATTTAGATTCTTTAATTCTAAAACATACAGAGAGTTAAGTGTTTTTAACATACTTTTACTATGAATTATAAAACTCTGACAAAATAATAAGGACACTTTAATTATCATTCTTTTTGCTGAGGAATGACATGACACATTTAAGCGCCTTTTCTGGCAGATACTTTGGCTTTACCAACACACTGGCACTCTTCAGCCCACACATTTCGGGCAGCACCACAAGAGGCCTGTCAATAACCGCCTTGCCTCCAGCACCGGCTATGCGCGCCACTCCGGTGTTTTCATAAAGATCTATCAGTGCATTTATCTGCTGTTTGTTTAAAAACGAGTTTCCAAAAATTTCACTCAGATTTTCTTCGTACAGCTGTGCCGGCTCTTCATCTTTATGCGTGCTGTTTTTCAGTTTCCCCTTTACTTTTGTAACCATTTTGCGCAGCAAGTGCTCATTTGACTTTGTTTTCAGCGGTGGGGATGCACAGCCCATCACTGGACTGCTCTTGTGCCGCGCAACTGGCTTTTTACCCAGCAGCATGTTTATTTTGCATGCCTCCCGCATATACGCCATGTTGTAGAATCCGTAGTGGAATCGTATGCCGTAGCAGAATTTTTCAATTTCGCTCAGATTGTAGTTTATCTGCAGACATCTGTTTGGATTGAGAAACTTCTTTTTGGAAATCAGGGAATTGAAACAAATATAGTCGATATATCCAATAATGAACGAGAGATTGTTCATTATAAAGATGTCTGGAAGATAGTAGTACATATCGATGTTGTACATGTGCTCCAGGACTGATAAAAGTTTTGTAATGCTTGGGCATGCAAATATCTTTTTGTAAATGGATTCTTTCACTCTGAATTCCTTGAGATGCTGGTAGTCGAGCACAGAGCCTGGAATCAGCGGATCGAGTGCCTTCGACTGCACGATGCAGAGCCTGTTGAATAAAATTGAAATAAATTCATCGAGCAGAGAAAGATATTTTTCAGCATTTTCATCAGCACATGTTTTCTGGTGAGCCATTGAAACCATCTTTTCTTTGGCCAGAATTCTCAGCTCAATGCAGTTTGAC
The DNA here is from genome assembly GCA_024243835.1 of Enteropsectra breve. Lineage (NCBI taxonomy): Eukaryota > Fungi > Microsporidia > Enteropsectra > Enteropsectra breve. The sequence goes on along the minus strand of JALPMN010000638.1, from coordinate 20,044 downwards.
AAAATGTAGGCAATGCCTGAAATCCCGTCCTGGTACTTTTCAAGGCTGCTGTGCAGCACTTCCAGGACTAGCGGGAAAAGAGCGAATGTCGGGGAAATGTGCTGAAACAGCGCATGCGCAAGCGTGTGAATCTCATCCTTCGGAATGTCTTTTCCCGAATAAAGCGGGATGTAGGCAAGGAATATCTCGAGCAGCCGCTCAACAGCATCCTCTGGAGAGGATGGCAGCTCGCACGGGCGTTGCTCTTTGCTGTACAGTAGTTTTCTGAGCCGCTCCAGTTCTTTTTCGATGTCCTCCTTTTTCAAAAGCTCTTGTGATTGGACATTGTATTTTCTTTCTAAACTTTTGCATTCTGCACACTCGTCTGATTCTTTGGCCTTGTAAAGACCCAGTTCAGCCAGCAGTGTTTTAATAGTCTTTTCGTGCTCTTTTATTTTTTTGTTAAGAGTTTTACGCGACTCTGTTTTGGATTCATTTTTGATTGTTCCATTGGGGCTTTCGTTCAGTAGCTCAATTACCTCATCACTGGCTAAATTATCACTGTTTACAAACACAATTGTTTCCTTTGACTTGTCATTATCTGCTGCTACTTCATCCAATGCCTTTTCTTTCTCCTTCCTTTGAGTTTCAACATACTCGCGCACCGCCATTCGTAGAATCATTTCACAGCGCTTCTGGTAGTTTTCTTTTGCCATCACCAAACACTTGAATGTGCGATTGTTGAAAAATATACGTGTTTGCCCTCGCACAAGATCATTGCCAAAATCTAGGCCTCTGTACTGCTCATCAAACTCATCGATAAACAACGAGTATGAAAATAAGCTCTTGGAGAGTTCTACTGCCTGCATGATGCCGTTGGCCAGCAGCTGTTTCTGCACAAACTCAGCATCAAATACAAATGGTAATTTCTCATCATTGGGCTTAATACACTTGATATACTTTATTCTTGTTTTATTTAGCGTGCTAAAAAGATAATCTTGATTTTTTCTGAATGATTCTATAACGGTATCAGACTTCTGTGTGATTTCAGGCCCGTGCTTCATCATTTCAAGCGAAGAAATGGCCATAATCTTCGCCACATCAGCCTTCTCCCTGTTCTTCGCCAGGAAGTCCTTCAGATGGTAGTCAAGTTTTCCTGCGAAATGCTCTAGTTCCATTATCTCGTTCCATTTTATCTTAAGGCTCGTATGTTTCTGCAGCTTAATCGCCAGGTTTTCAATATTACCGTTAATAATAGATTCTTCAGAGACCAAATCAGCAATTCCGCATTTCATCTCTATCTTGTCCACAATCGATGGCTTCATGGCGCAGCCATCAAGCGTTCCACTTTCCTCAACAACCCCCTCGGAAACAAGCAGCGCTTTTTGCTGGTTGAATGTGCCCTGCACAAAAGTATCGTAAATGCGCTCATTGCACCAGTTGATGCAGAATTGGTCCAGGCCGTTTACATCGAACGACTCAAAGCCAAAAATATCAAGAATATTTAGGTTCAGTGGCTCGATTTCCATTTTATCGAGCCTGGCATTCACAAGACGCAAAATATGGTCAAAGAGGAGCTGGTAGAGGCTTCGGGCCAGTGAGTCCCTCATTATTTTGCTTTCAGCATCTGAATGATTTTTATAAATTGTTTCTCCTGCAATTTTCAGCTCTTTACGAAGAATGCAGTTTTCAAAGTCACTTTTTTTGATTTTTAAGTTGCTGAGCGCCAGGTCGTATTCAGCACTTGGTACGATGCTATTCTCACTGATCTCGATTGAGCCGAGATATAAAATGCCTAAAATTATTTCTTCTATTGGCTCAAATTCGATCCCATTTTCACGGAATATTTCGTTCAGCTCGTTGTACTTTTCATTCAAAAACGTTTTATTAGCATTTGTCTCATGAGAAATGTAGTCATTTTTAAGTTCAATGCCTCGGTGCGCCAAAACGTAGTAGAAAATATGAAAGTTGCTGTTTTCCTGCTCGGATGCGCATGCGTTCGTTACTCTGCTCTTTTCAAGCAGGAAGGCGTGGTAGCGGACCCGCTCCTTCAGCTCGATCAGCTTTCCGAAGCGTGAGGAATTGCTGTTTCTGGGCGTTTTGGCATTTCCAAATGCTTCTAAAATGCAGTCGATGCTACCGATTGCCGGCAGCTCCATGTAGTCCAAAATATGCCGAGCAGTTTCTGTTTTTCCGCTTCCGCTTTCTCCAGAAATCACAATCGAGCACTCGCCATAGAGCAGCGATTCAGAGAGGCAGCTGTCAACCAGCGCATAGATGTGTGGCTTCAGGTCATCAGTTTCTCTTCTGTAGACATCCCGCATTATCGGCCCGAAGAGGTCAGTTTCTGCAAAGGGATTGATGGAGAGCAGCAGCAGCCCCGCGTTGGTGTAGATTTGGCCAGACTCGTAGCGCTCCTTGAGGACTGACAAAATGCTCTCGCTGTCGAGGTCTTTAAGAGTGCAGAGATTGTCGATTTCCATTGCCCTTTGGGTCTACTTTGTTTTTAGAAAATAAACAGTGTCTGAAACCGGACAGTAATGTTGAGAAACAGCAAATAGCATACATTAGTAATAAACCAAACGGTTTATTATCCGTTATAAAATATTTTAATACACTGTTATAAAATCTAAATACTAAGACAATTAAATATTACAGTGCGGTGTTTTTAAAGCTTTCCCTTTCAAAATTGTTTTTACTTTTTATTAAAACTGAAATATGTTGGAAAACATTCTAATCTATAAGAAAACTGGCTTTTTTCAATTGGATATCTGCTAATTAGTAGTCTCATAGTTTTTATCTTCCTTTAAATATAGAGATCTTTAAAATTTTAAATGAAGATTGCACTATCTGTACAGATGAAAATAAAAAGATTTTAAAGCTAAGTACTATCAATATTGTGTTATCAATGTGTAAAATTTGTCGATATAAGCATATGAACTGCTTTGCATCGCTATTCAACTCCTGGCTTTAAAATTTTGAAAAATTTTACCCAATGTCTCAGAATGTATTTTTCGATATATCTGCCGATGGACAGCCACTAGGAAGAATAGAATTTAATTTGAGGGATGACGTTGTTCCAAAGACAGCGGCCAACTTCAGAGAGCTTGCCACTGGCTCCAAAGGTTTCGGCTACAAGGGAAGCTGCTTCCACCGCGTAATTCCTGAATTTATGCTGCAGGGCGGAGACTTCACCAGACACAACGGCACCGGCGGAAAGTCCATCTATGGCGAGAAGTTCCCTGATGAGAACTTCAAGCTCGCCCACACCGAGCCTGGTTTGCTCTCAATGGCCAATGCTGGACCAAACACCAATGGCTCTCAGTTCTTCATCACTACTGTGAAGACCCCCTGGCTTGATAATCACCACGTCGTATTCGGCAAGGTTGTGAATGGAATGGATGTTGTCAAGGCTGTAGAGGCACTCGGCTCCCAGTCTGGCAAGACATCTAAGAAGGTCATTATCTCTGACTGTGGTGTTTTATAAATAAACTCGTACATTAGTAAAGTATTTCTCAAAAGTATTATGAATAATTTATATTTTGTATAATTACTATTTTGTCTAATTCATATTTGGGATTTGAATAGCTAATATTTTATCGGAATGCTTTCTCATTTTGTTTACACTAAAAATCTTGGCAGACGTATCAATATTTAGAAAAATGCTAAAAGAGTTAAATTTTTATCAGCAGTGAATGCTAACATACATGATGTTATGCTCATAAACTCGTATATTCTTTAACAAAGCTTTAATATTCATACTCCTTTATAAGATTCTCCTCAATCTGATTATTGAGTTCTTTCTTCATCTGATTGATTGATCAAATTTAATCTGTGTTTATCATATGAGAATTATAGAGCAGAAGAACAAAAACATTCCATAGATACATGCACGAATTCTTTCAATATATCCACTCTATGTACACATTCCATGCTTGAAGTTTAACAGAGCCATTTCACCATACGTAAAATAGCAATAAAATAGCAGTACAACAGTAAAGAAATAACATTATAAAATATTTGAAAGTAAGCATATTTTTACACTCTTATTCATCACAATCATATGATTTAATTAAGTTTTATTAAACCGTTTTGATGCATGATAACTTTTTCTTGCTCTAGAAATATTTTTTCAAATTTAATTAATTTTTAATTTTAATTAATTAAAATAATTAATTAAAAATCAATAATACGAAAATTTTGGCAAGAAATAAACTCTATAATTTAGATAAAACTATACCACAAAAACATATTGGTTTTAGTGCTACTCTGTATCTTTGTGTGTATGCGCTCAAAAAGTCGTCTCCTTTTTGGTCACGACATGAATTTTTATTGGTTTTTTAATCAAAAAATAAGCATAAAAGGAGAACAAAAATAGACCCCATGACAGATTCAGATTATGATAGGAAAGCATACAAAGAATCCAAGAAGACTGAGAAGGATGTGAAGAAGGCAGGGAATGCCGCTGCAGAGAAGGCCTCTGACGTTAAGTACAAGGCCATTGAGGTTGGCGAGGATGTGAAGAGCAAGGCCAGCAGTGTTAAGAGCGACGTAGAAAGCGCTGCCTCTGACGTTAAGGACAAGGCTGACAAGAAGTTTGACGAAGCAGCCACAAAGGTTGAGAAAGACACAGCTCCAGTGAGTGAGAAAGTAAAGGATGCCAAGGACTATGTTGTTGACAAGGCAACATCCGCCAAGGATTACACGGTAGAGAAGGCGAAGGACGCCAAGGATTTTACCGTTGAGAAAGTCAATGACGCCAAGGACTACATAATGGACAAGTCGAGCGAGGCTTCAGAAAAGGCCAGTGAGATTAAAGAGAAGGCAGTTGAAAAGGCAAAAGACGCTAAAGAATACACCGCTGAGAAGGCAAAGAATGCCAAAGACTATACGGTTGAGAAAGCAAATGATGCCAAGGATTTCACCGCTGAGAAAGGAGCTGCGCTGAAGGACAAGGCTATAAGTGCGAAAAACTCCGTTGCTGATCTTGTGAGCAGCACCGTTGAAACAACAAAGGAAAAGGCACATGAAGCAAAGGAGTATCTGAGTGAGAAGGGCAGCCAGATCAAGGAGAACGCCATTTATGCCAAGGATGTTGTTGTTGATTCAGTCAGCAGTGCTGTTGATATGACAAAGTCTGCTGCCTCAACAGTAAAGGATGCAGCTGTTTCAGCCAAGGAAAATGTGAAGGAAAAGATTGCAAGTGTTGCCGATGTCACAAAGTCTGCTGCTGAGAGTGTCAAGGACTACATGTCTGAGAAGAGGGAGCAGATCAAGGAGTCAGCAAGCGAGGCCAAGGAAACCGTGAAGGAGAAGGCAGGCGAGGCAAAAGATGCTGTCAAGGAGAAAGCAGGCGAGGCTAAGGAAACGGTAACGGATGCGAAAGAAGCTGTCAAGGAAAACGCAACGGATGCAAAAGATGCTGTGAAGGAAAAAGGCGGAGAAGTCAAAGACAAAATCGAAAGAACCAAAGATACAGTTAAAGACAAAGCTAGACAAGAACAGAGAAAACGATAATTAAAGCGATTTTAAAAAAACTTACTTTTATTCAGACTTTTTTATAATGATTGCTTTTATCACTGCTTTTATCACTGCTTTTAAATATTATACTCATTGCTTTTTCTTGTACTCGCTGTTGAACCTTATTTTATCAAACACCGTAAGCTGCACCCGCGGAAGGCCAGAGGCCTGTGAAATGTCAGTGCCACTTTCACAGTTGACAGAAACAGTATTTTCTCCTCCCAAAAACCTAATAAGCCAGGCTGCTTTATTTCCATAGAGATAAACGCATTCAGGGGAGTAAGTTAAACCGATGGCATAGCTGCTCTTTTTCGATGCGCTGTGCTGGAGAACAGCCCTGTTGTTGGTCCTGGTTTCTTCAGGGAATACAACCCTGATGTGTGTGCTGCCGTACACTGCCTTTATGACTGCTTTGTCGAAAAAGGATGCTGCATTTGCATATACAAGGCCTGATGGCTTTATCTTGCTTCTGATCCGAATGCTTATCAGTGCACTGATGCAGGGGATGCCGAGCATCCACAGGACAAAGATGGGAAGCCTGATGAGAGCCAGCAATACGCATCTGGCGGTTATCTTCCTGTATTTCGGTGCTATGAAGGGATTTATTCCTGTGAATGGGTCGTTGAACTTGGAGAACTTTTCCATTGGCCCAGAAAATGAAATTTTGTAAATAAAAACTTTCAAGCAAAAAAAAATAAAAATGTAGGATTCGTTTTCTATACACCTTTATTTTCGCTTGACAATCACAATATCCAGCTTATAGTCATTGTAGTTCAGTGCTGCTTCAAGATCATCGCTGGTTTCAAGCACAGCCAGACACTCCTTGTGCCTGATCTTAAAAGTAAATTGATCGAAGTCGTTCTTCAGATCAATGTTGTCGTGGCAGAGCGATGGGTACAGCACCTGTGCAATTTTTCTTAATATCGCTTCTTTGAACTTCGTAAAGTTAGTTGACTTGACTTTGACGTAGAAGGAGGTCTCACCAAGCTCCACAAACACAACCGCCGCGATATCCACGTGGGTGAAGCTCGACGAATTGGTGAAGAGCGTCTTGATCTTCTTCGCCTCCTTTATCGTGCATGGGATGTCTATGACTCCCCCGGCCTTGAACTGTATTTTCAGGTTAGAGCCCCGTGTTTTGATTTTGTAAATATCCTCGTACTTTACCGTTTCTTCTTCGGCGTGTTTCTTAATCGACGTGATTGTCAAGTATCTGCTGTGGAAAGCAACACGGTACGCACCCAGCACGTCCTTGTATGTGAATGAATGCGTCAGTTCCAGCACTGGCTCGCCTTTGCCCATACCGTGTTCCTGTCGCACATTTTTATTACCTCATGAAACAGGTTTAGTTTTATTCTAAAACACTTGATTTCTGACATTCGAAGGCAAAATGTCTTTATTAACGGTTTTGCTAATGTAGAATTTAATATACGAGCGTATCATTCCATATTAATTTAATTATATTAAAAATGGTTTCTCTTTTTCTCATATATATGGATTAAATTACTTTTCAATTTCGTTTATTAATATATTCAATGATAGCACTAATTCATGCTGCCTAGTTGTGCTCTATTCATCGGCATTGTGCTTCTCTTGCGATTTTCTGTGCTTGAAATATTCCCGCCAAAGTTCCCGCCAAAAATATAACTTGAGGCGAAGAATTTTAGGCATGGAAAATCAGAATATTCGTGTGTTTCTACCGTCACCAAGATCGCTCAACTCAGACGGCGAGGAGTATGAAATCAAGGCCCAGGTGAGGCAGATAACCAGAAGGAAAAGAGCCAGCAGGAAAGATGCTCTCCCTCTGTATGTCCCATACAAGAGCATATTCGAGGAAACGGATCTGTCACGCCTCACACCAAGACAGCGAATTATCGTTGAAAAATATCACCAGAACAAAGGCAAAATAAGCTCGCTGTTTTTGGCGGTGAATGAAATCCGAAACACAAACATTACAATAGAAAAACCTACTGCAATCGAAGAACCTACTACAATCGAAGAACCTATTACAATCGAAGAACCTAGTATAATTGAAAAAGTAGTTAAAGCATCAGTTGCTTGCTGCATTAGCTCTGAAGCCAACAGTAATGAAAAATTATATACTGAAGAAACAAACTATAAAGTTAAATTACAGGCTGAAGAAATTATTCATGGTGCTACTCCAGTGGTAGCGGAAATAATTCAAGACTCTAGTCTACTCACAGAAGAAAACAATGATTTTTCATTTATAGAGGATAACACTGCTCTTTTTGAAAGCGACAGTAAAACAGTTTCAATGGATTTTGCCCAAGAAGATGCAACTGAGTCTATTGTTATTCACAATGGGCTGAAATATAGACAAATACACATGGAAAATGATATCATTGTAAAGATTCCATTGACCGAGTCTGAGGATAAGACTAAGCTCATCAGTGATGCAATTGATAACAACAGCAATATTAAAAATATTGAAATAGAAAACAGTAGTGCGGTATCAGGAGCGAGTGTTGTTGAAGCAAATACTAGCAGCGAGAAGCTGATGCTGGAGCAGAAAGCCGAGGAGGTTTCTTTAACCGTAAAGTTTCAGCACAAGCCTTCCGTTTCATGCAAAACGTGCAAAAAAGATGCAAAGGATCTGGTTGAGTACCTAAACTGGTTCCTGAGGTCGCACCGCTGCGCATACAGAAAGATAGTCGCAGAAATAAGAAAAAACTTTATTTACATATTTGGGACAAAGAAGTGTGTCTGTGATATAGAAAGGTATTTTTATGTTCTGGCAGCGATGGCCGGGGAGTGTGGATGCAAAAAAACAAAATAGAATTAAAAGTATAAATTGATGTTATATAACAAGTGTTTGTAACTTTTATTCAAAGGCATCTTAACCCAAAGCTTAAAATCATAAAGTATATTGTAACATGTTAGCATTATGATTATAGTATTTTACTCTTCAAAAGCTAACTGCCAGATATTATTTGTGCATGGTGCTATTTGTGCATGGTGCTATTTGTGCATGGTATTATAAGAGAACATCAAAAAGTAAGTTAACATTTATTTTTAATTAAGCAATCCTTTAAATACTGCACAATAATACTGTTATGATTTTAGTGCTTTAATATTGACATGTCTTTTTTGCAACTGAAACTTCCTGAATGAAACGGTTATAGAGTGAAACAGCGCCATAAAAGCGAGCCGCAAATGAGATGCAATGGAAAAGAATATCAATAATGAGCTTACTGCCAACATCAACTCGGCGATTCTCCTTGGGTTCCTCTGCCTGTACGTCTTTAGACGGGCACACAAAAGCCATGTGCCCTCAATAAACATCTTCAGCGGCCAGCTTAAGACGCTGGGCATTTGGCTCGCCAAGTTCTCGATTCTTTCCATGGCGATATTTTCAGCAGCAATCGCATTGATTAGCACGAAGTATGAAATTAAAAAAATAACCTACGAGCTGACGAGGATATTCAACAGCGCCTATATTGTCAGTGTTCAGGGGTACCAGATCGACATGGCTATTATAATGGGCTATTCACTCAAGTTTGCAGAGACATTTTTGATTTCCTCGCTGTTTCTGCTTGCAGCTCTCTGGGAGCCTGAAAGCCCAAGCGCACGGGCCAGCTACAGAAAAGGCTCTATTTCCGTGTTCTGCAAGATATGGGCGATTCTGCGGATACCCGCCGTATTTTACTTTGACATGCAGAAGGCATTGGTTGACAGGAAAATAGTGCTGTTCGTGTCGCTTGTTTCCTCTACGATCGAACTCACGATGGTTTCCTTTTTCTTCATTATCCAGAAGTCAAAGATGAGCGCTGACACACGGAATAACAGCACCAAGACAAACATCAATATGTTTGCCATGGTTATTCTTTTCTACGGCATCTTCAAGCATGCCATCAACATCATTGATCTGCCCTTCATTCTGAATGAGGTGCACACTCAAGTCCTCTCCAGTGTGCAGACAGGCCTTCTCATGGCAATATATGTCTTTATGATAACGCTCTACTGTCCCACCACAAAATACATTCTGGAAAATGATGGCTATTCTGAAGAATCAAAAAAATATACCCGGGATGCAGCCAGTGAAGATACTGTGCAGGAGGTTGCACTTCTTGCGCCATACATAGAACTTGAGGAGCAGAAATAAATCGTTTATCACCATTAAGTAAAGCATCTTTTTTACAGCTTTTGCTTATTTATTTTAAACATTTGATAAAAATAAAGCATTTGAAAAATGAAATTTAAACATTTAAAAAAAAATAAAATTTTCGGCATGGATGATGAAATATGCGAGGCGTACACCGCTGGATTTTGTCCGTATGAGGAGTTTTATGTCGAGGGAATAAGCAAGAAATGCAACAAAGAACATAATGACAAGAACAACTCGCCGAATAAGAGCATTTCCAAGAGTACAGTCACATTTCTCTGTCAAATCATAGAGGACTTAGACAGGAAGATCGAGAAGAACAAAGAGTGCATCGAGGCAGTGGAAACATCTCCCAATGAAGTTAAGGCTCTAGACCATGTGAATGGGCTGATAGAATCTGTTTCTCTGGACAGATGCAACGATCCTGCTGTCTACCGGCTGCTGAAAATACACGGCAAGCTCATTGAGGCTATTGAAAAGGGACAGAAGATTGACATCTCTGTGTGTGGCAACTGTGGTGCCTTTAAGCGTGAAGTTGAGTGCAAGCACACACTTTGCTCGAAATACGCCAAGCTGCGCCAAATTTGCGTGAACTTAAAAGCACTTAAGAGTGCTGAATAGTCGTACTGTATTCACTAAATAAACATCTTATTGATCTTAAAATTGTGATTACTTATCATATTCTCACGATTATTTATCATATTTTAATGATAGTTTATTAAGTCTATTAATATGCTATTTTAAACTTTGAAAGGCCCATAGTCTAATCATATTGCTGATTGATAGAAGTTCTGCAATTCATATTACATTTAGATTTACCTTTTACAAGGTTCCCTTACGCAATGAAAATTACAGTGAATGATAAAATGCAGACAAACTACAAATATGAGACAACAAAAGAAATAGGCGACTGGGCAGACGAGTATCCTGATTTTAAGCCCGCCTTTACCCCCATCCAGATGCTAAACCTGGGTGTGTTTGAGGGCAAATACATGAACGATTGTGTTTCTGAGTTTGGAGAGTTTGGGTTTTTTGATGAAGCCAAAACATCTGATATCCCCGATGAGAGGCTTAATTTTTTCAAGATCAAAAGCAGGATGAGCCTTGGGCACTGGAAACGAAAGGGCTGGATCTACAAAGACGATCCGCGGGGGTGGTTCCAGTGGTACTGCCGTTTCTACATTGGCCGCCGTATTCCTGATGAAGACGATCGGCAGATTAAGCGCTGGAAGGCATTTAAGAGGCACATGGGCCAGGTCGTTAAAAACTGTAAATGCAAAATACCGCACAAAGAGTACTGCAGGCCACGGCAGCGCCAGGGCCTTCTCCAGTGGTCCTACGACTCGATTTCTGAGCTTAAATAAATATTTTTAGTAGCAGCTATAATTCATAAAGAGGTATTTATTTCACATTTATCATAGATTTTTAATATGAAAAATTTTGCGCCTTATGAGAGAAGAGGTCTGGAAGACGCTCCGTGCAATCTCGTCCCAAATGGTGTTTTCAGTTGGGATAGGCCTGTGGATGATGCCTGCAGTCTTTGGAGAATACAAAATGATCATGACACTGTCCATGCTGGCCCTATGTGTGTTTTTCAATGCAGCCGTTACCTACGCCGAGCACTACATTTACAGCAGCGAACAGGAAAGCGTTGCTGTACAGGCCGAGCAGCAGGAGCTGATTGAGATGGGCACAGTGAACCGAGAAAATAATGCAGAGCGAAATGTAAGAGAAGATGTGGAGGAAGGGGCCACTCCTAGGGTGGAGGAAGACAATCGCAGCCAAATAGTTACAGACAAGAACAAGGGCTTTACGAGCAAATTGAAGCTTTTCATTGTCCCGTTGTACAGCATAGTGTTGCTTCTGCAGAACCTTGTCGCATGCACAATTTACATGGGGCTTCTGTTCACTGCTGTTTCTTCGCTTTTTGATGTTGTTCCCACGGAGGGTTGGCTCTTCCTTTCAGATACGAAGAGCATCATAACCGCAGCGGGAATTTACGCTGTGCTTATCGGATCTATATTTTTACAATATTTCTACAAGCGCACAAGAGTCGTTATTAATCTGGTGGCGTGTCTCACTCTGCCATATTTGTTTATCTCGCTAATTTCTTTAGACTTTAAACCACTGCATTTGGAGAACTTCCACACTGATATTGCTTTTGCAAAAGTGTTCGAGTCTGTTAATGTCCTCTGCATCCTGCTCTTCGCAATAAACAAGCCTCGCTGCAAGACAAATGAAGTGAAGAACCCAAATGAAGCAAATAATTCAAATAAGCCGCTGTCCACGAGGGTTGCACTGTCTTTCATTAGCGGGCTGGTGCCGATTGCAACAAACATCTTTTTCGGAATTCTCATCTATCTGTACATCGGGAACACATCGAGCCTTGGAAGTTTTCTGCAAGTGCTGCAGAACATTGCTGGAACATCGAAACCATTCAACATAATTTACAGGACATTTTTAATATTTTTGTCTGCATCGTATCTGAGTCTGATTCTGCAGATTTACAAAAATATCGCTGAGAGACTGCCGAAGATTCTGAGTGCAAAAATATTTAAAATGCTGGCCGGTGTTGCCTGTGCAGTCGCCCAGCTGCTGCTCTGGGTGGCATTCTACTCACTGGGTATTTCATACGACACTGTGGTGCTGGCTCTCGTTATCAGTGTGCCTCTTGTCAGGTACTTCCTTGCGTGCATTTACTGTATGTGCTACATAAAGGCGATTAAAATCAGGAATATCGTTCCTATCGCGACAACCGCACTGATCTCGCTTGTAGTTGCCCTTGTTAGTTTAATTTCTATTTTGATTGGTATGAAGAGCATTCCAAGTTTCATCGGTGCTTAGATATTCTGAAAGAAACAATTACATTAGAGACCTGAATACCGTTAATAAAAATCTCAAAGGATCTCCTAAGCACAACCACTGTATGCATAACACCCTGTTATGTTTTATAAAAATTAAGGGTTAGATGTTAGAATCATCTTGAGATTGCGTTTTATAACTAAATACAACAGTTTATTAAAACACAATTTATTTACTTTACTCATAATTTGGGCATTTTAACACGTGCCAAGAAGATCTATGACTATTTTCTGTTTGTTTATTTACAATGGAATCATTTTCCTTACTTTCTGTAGAAGTTGTAGAACTGATGCAGCTTGTTTTTGAAATGCAGGATCGCGCGCTGCACTCCCGGATCTTCGATCTCGAAGAGCTTCAGCTGAATGATGTGAAGCAGCTTCACAATTTCGCTCGTCAGTTTCTTAATGCCGTATTCTCCGTCATTCTTGTAGTTAAACTTCTTGCTGTAGTACTCCTCAAAGACCTCTATTTCTTTGGCCCATCGGTTCTTGTCCTTATCTTTGCTTACCGAGTTGCCGCATATCTTCAGGACTATCTCTCTGAGCTGGATTTCAAATGCATCCAGAAAATCCAGAAATATCGGATTATCCGCAAGCGCGTTTCTGCTGTCAAAGAAAAACTTCCCACCTTCGTTCACACGCGACTTTCCACTGAAATGATCGTAGATGTTGTCAAAGTCCTTCTCCTGCTGGTCCATCGAACGGTAGTACTGGTGCATCTTCTTGTCCTTGGTTATTCTATGCTTTTCATTGGCTGACATCTGCACATTGCTTCCTCTCGCAGGACTGCCCACCTTCGTGCTTTTGTTTTTGCTCTCAAAGCTTCTTCCCTCGGCCTCTTCTTTCGTTGCGGTACGACTACACTCTTTGAGCGATATAGAAGACAGCCGGTCGCCTTTTGAGCTGTCTGCGCCATACATCCGGTCCGTTGATGCTGTCTGCGTGTAGGAAACGTTGTCTTCGAAATACTCAAGCACTTCTTTTTCATGTGCAGGCCTGTTGTAGACACGCACTTGCTGCACACAGCCGTCAGAAAAGCAGTCCCGCATGTACTCAAGCGGATTGGAGTAGCCAACAGCTGCCGCTATGCAGTAGGCCTTCGCATATATGTGCAGAATCTCTCCAAGAGAAAACAGCCGCCCAGTATAAAAGAACACATGCCGTATTAGCTCATTTTCATTGTCAATGCCAAGCACATTAAGAGAATTGAGCACACACATATAGAGCTCTGCTGGCATGGGCTTGCTAAGCCGTATCAAAATTTATAACTTTAACATATAAATATTTTGAAACTAAAAGTTTTTAAGACATGTTTATCAGAAATCAAAATGTTACAGTATCATACCAAAAATAAATCTCTTTGAAAAAAAATGCACCCAGGGGGCATGAAACATTCTGTTTTGGGCATATGCTAATTAAACTACTCTGTACTAATTACACTACAAGTATCTAATTTATGAAAATATTAAATTGATATATTAAAATCAAAATTTTAATGTTTAGATACACCAAAAACAAATATTAAAAATTTGGGAACTGTGGACTGCATTGCACACAAGAAAATAATAAATGGGTTTCGTGTTTGCTTCACAAAAATTGGCCACTGTAGATAAAAATTTTGCAAAAATTTTATTTTAGAGTATTTAGTAATCACTTTTCTATGCTTAATTACGTCTATTTTCGTGGACAAAATTAAAATAGAAAACCAATTTCGATCAAAAAAGTAAGTGACATTTCTGAAAATGTAGTGCTGCCCTCCATGCTACTGTAATATTGAGAACAAGATAAATTTATTTTAATTTCTGATAGCTATTAAAAATAATTTTAATTAAAAATTAATTAACGTCAAAGAAAGTTAATTGCATTAAGCGTGTTCTACTTTACTGCCCAATCTTTAGATTCATACAGGACTATTGCAACATTATGTTTGTTTACAAACTTATGGTGGTTTAAAAGACTATTTAGCGAATAAATGCAAGTTAGTGCTCAGGTAGTAGTTGGCGCTTCACATGGCCCTCTATTATGCACAGAAACTGCCTTACAGAGCTTATATAAATACACGAATCGCTTGATAAAGGGACCAATATTAGTGGATGCATCACTTTCGCTCTAAATACTGAAAAATCTGCTTTGCAGAAGCTATTGTTTTTTTCAGTGCTATTACAGGCCTTTTATGCTCGTTGGATACACTAACACTACTAGTTTTCTTAGCAGGTGCGCACTGTACGGGATGATATGGACTCAAAAAATTTTCAGTTTAATACTTGAAAATAGTCCAACGGTATTCCTCTTTTTAAATTAGCAAAATTATGCATGTTATTTCAATTATACGTTTAATTATAATCGCTTAAAAACTCGATGCTGTTTTATTGAATACAGATGTGATACTATTATCATATAATGGCAGGCTCACCAGTCTAGTCTATATTTATGATCGTTTTTATAATATACTTCATGCGTGTTAAAGTAACAGTATTAGTTTAAGTATCAGAGTAATTTTCTACAAGCAAACTCAGTTATGACTGGCTATGATTTATCACTGGAATTAGTAAACTGAGCAATAACTTTGACATTTTGACATTTTTACATAAGTAAAGGCTGAAATAACAGCTCATCAGAGTATGAATGACACATATGTGAGGCTTTCATCACTGTTTGGCTTTATTTGCAAATTTTAGACTTTAACGATACTCATTTTAATTTGCATTAGTTATACTGATCGAATATGCCTTTAATTAAACATATTTAAGGCAGCCAAAATACAGTAGCATGGATGTATTGTGCCTGCTGACTCTTGCATCATCTGTACTTGGCATGAGTATCTGCCGCTGCTTGAACATTACATTTGAAGAGCTGCTTGTTCTTATGGGAGAGGTAAATGAATGTTTTAAGCTTAATATGTGTGGCATTGTTCTTCCTAAAGTATCCTCGAGGAAAAATTGTACTCCACCACCAATATGCCCATGCATTGGAGCGCTTGGTATTTCCACACCAGTATTCGGGCCTTCAACTTTGATTGCAGAATGTGACGAAAAAAATGTTGCACGGGTGTGTCTTCAGTATCTTCTCTCAATTCCTGAGTTTGGATTCTACTATAAGTCTAATTCTTTCACCAAAGAAAAGTGCCCCGTTTCGCATTCATTTAAAAACATAGTCTCAAGTGCTGCGTTACAAAAACAAGATATAGATGTATCTGAACTTATAGCAGCGCTGGATGATGCTTCAGCGGCTACTACGCCAACTAAATTTGTCGAAACTCTTTTTGCAGCTCTTAAACGCGAGGATGGATTTATTTTTGAGAAGTTTCCAGAGATATACTCTATGCGCTATTTCACGAGACCAGACATGCGCAGAGACAGCCTTGCAAGCACGGAAACTCATATTACAGTGTCTAAAGATGAACAGGATCTGAAACATGCGCTTTCGAAATACTTTAAGGCGAAGCAGAGCTGTGGCCTTTTTATCGATTTTTCAATTTATCTGGCTGTTGAAATAAGAAAACAGGCACCAAGGCATAGTGCTTTTATTGTAGAAAGGGAGTTTGTGGTCGATGCATCTGATCGCACAGCAAGATATGAAATTATTGGCATCATTGCACAAAATCATGATAATGCGCCGTACTATGGGATTTTTCAAAAAGGCGATAAGTTTGTCATGTTTGGAAGCGATAATATCAGGGCCTTCGATTCTTTTGAAAAATTCAGTAAATTTACTGAACAGTGCACTGCCGTGCTTCTAAAAAGAAAAATGTAACTAAAACATTATTGTATACATTGCTGCCTTTTATTCAAAATTTTGCTACTCTGTATGAACCGACATTCTTTTTTTTCATGGACAAAATGTTACTTATTATTCGATATCCCAATTAGCAGAAAAAAATAAATGCACTTACATCTGTCAAAAGATGGTAATATCGATTTTTTGGACAGAGTGTATTATTGCTAACATTGTTTATTAAGCACGATAATATCATTTGCAATGTAAAATGCTTAAATATCTTTGTTATAGAATTCATACACGAATGAAAAATGTTGAAATAAGAATTTTAATAGGCTTTAGTTTTTACTATCTAGTTTTATCTTTTCTTTAATCTTGTCCACCACATGGCTGGGAATAAAAGCTGTTAAACTGCTATTAAATAGCCAAGATGATGAATATTGCTTTTTCATAGTCTCAATATAGTGTGTCCCACTCTTTTCCAGTTCCATGTATGGGTTCCACTCCTTTCCAGATTTATCCCGCTCATCCAGCTTGCCACACCAGGTATATGCATCTTGCATTGTCCATCTCAAAAGGTCATCTTTTGCTATCATATCAAGACCCATTTCCCATTTATCGAAACGATTCCTATGATCACAATGCTCAGTGTATTCGATTTGGACGAAAGAGTCAGATTGTTTGATCAATTTTGTTATATAAACGGCCAAACCGCAATTAAACTGTTCGGAGAAGTGTGCTCTCCCTGTATTGAGCAGATAAAATGCATCGTCCCTTTGCGACAGATACTTGAATATGTGCTTGTACTCTTCGAAGCTGCCGCAGCCATTAAAGCCGATTGTGTTAAGATACTTAAGAAGCAGCAAAATGCGAGCATTATTTGCACCTGCGTATATTTTGCATCCCATTTCGAAAATTTGGATGAAATTGTGACGCACAAAGGGCGAAAATTTACTATTTTTCGTAAAGAAAGGTTCAATTCTCGGCAAATGTGCAAAAAAATCTGTTGCGGAGATTATGTTTTTAACCGCCTGCTGATCTAGTATCTTTATTAAATCCATGTTCTGACATACATAAATTAAGGATGCAATTTTTTTATAATTTCCCCTTTGAATGCACTTCTTACAGAGACTATATATTTCATAATCAGAAATACCCTTCCACAATCCCATTTGATTGTAATTTTGCTTTTTAGTTTTATATTTTTTAACCTTTTCATAGTTTTTAAAATTCAAAAATAGCTCCTGTTTCATAAGCGTAGTAAAAA
This sequence comes from Enteropsectra breve, assembly GCA_024243835.1. Lineage (NCBI taxonomy): Eukaryota > Fungi > Microsporidia > Enteropsectra > Enteropsectra breve. Next base: position 2,577 of record JALPMN010000638.1, on the reverse strand, counting down.
GGGACTTGGCTGGTTTACTTTTCATTCTGCCAGCGAGTTTAAAAAGCTCTTTAACATTATCTCGGTAAAAACAGTGGCGCAGTAGCATGCTTATATGGTCACGCCTGTCATCAGTAACTAACTTTTTCATCAAGTCCTCACTAATCCCATTAATAATGTGTCTGCTGTCTACGAGTACATTCACAAAGTAATACTCTTTTGTTCCATCTGCTGTGTTCAATACTTCCTGCTCAACTGCATAATAAAAGATGTCAAAGTAAAGACGCTCATCGTTCGGACACTCTTCCAGTATTTTGGCACAAATGAAATCATATACAAACCAGGGATGTTCTTCGACAGTATCCTGTTGTTGGCCACTCGAATAAAAATCAGCAATAGTGTCAATCATAAACTGATTACTCGGAATATAAGGATAGCTCACGAGGCGTTGTACTTTAGCGGCGAAGCATTTATCAATCATACGCTTCAGGAAGGATCTTAATTCCACTAAGTCTGAATTTTTTATGCAATAGCTGATGGTTTTTGTCATTGCCAAGCTATTTTGTTCATTCGCAATCCATTCTATGGATGTTGTGAGCTTGCGCTCAAGCAAAGGAATATAGGAAATTTGCTTAGGAAATATTTCTGATATTTTTTTGATTTTCTCGTATGCATCTGTGCACAGGGCTGAGTAAATTAAATCTATAATTACTTCTTTAGTGGCAATTAGTTCATTAAATTTGTTATTAACAACCTCTAAAGTTTTCAAATTTTGGGGGCTGGTGCTTGCATGTGTTTTTTGATAACAAATAAAGTCTTCAAGTTTATTTTTTGCGAAAAAATTCACCAAAAGAACCATAATTATTTGTTCGTGTTTAGTATCATTTGTTGCATACCTTTCAACTGCTTTCAGTAAAGCATCCATTGTGTCGCATGGGGTTTTAAGAATACTATAAACAATTTTAAAGTCGTTAATGGCTTCTTCTTTGTATATTTTTTTAGAATTAATTCTATTATCCAACAAGAAACTCATTTCATATGTCTTGTCCTTTAAAACCTTTAGATTCTTGATGGTTTTTTCCAGCATTTCCAAATTTTCAAAGTTGTCCTCAGATAATAGGAAATTAAAAATATTACTTTTAAGAACCCTGTAGATAAGATCTATAAACTCCGGATAGAAACTGGCTTGGTCTGTCATAAGTGGAAAAACCGTTTCTTTTATAAGAGAAGTAACGTTTATAGATGTAACTTCTTGGCAAATGGGACACGTTAATACATTTTTATCTGTTTGTTTATGTATCCATTCAATTATACAGCTCTTGTGGTAGAAATGCGGATTTATCGGATTCTTGCAGCTAATAATATCTGTTGGGAAGGAAAGGCACTCTTTCATTGCTCCTTCAACGCTTGGTCTCACACATTCAAAACAAATGCTGCATTCTATAAGTTCTTCAGAGGCGTTTTGGTCTTTCGAGTTGGAATTCTTTTCTACTGCTTCGGAATTATGAAATGTCTCTGTGGCAGCACAAAACAGAAATAACGGAAAGAATCGCATATTAACGGTAGTAAATTAAAAATTTTTTTTAAAAATTTATCTTAAATCGATAAGCAGAATCATCAAAGAAAGGCTGAATTTCTCTTGCATATTTCGTAGTATTATACAGAAATACTAATCTAGAAGCTTTAATTATTAACGTATAAATTGGGTATCCCAAAATGATGCTTGTAAGATGGTTATAAAATTTTTAAATTTAAACTAATGAAAAAAGAGTTTAGCATGCGGTGTACATTCGAATTATCACCTCAAGATCAAGCTTATTATAATAAAGTCCTAAGTGCCATAACATTTCCGACTTTCTCTGATAGTAATAATAATGTCTAGAAAAAAGTGCATACTGAAATCTTTTACAGATCAGAAATCAAATTCTATTAATTTACGTCTATAGCCCGCCGGCCATCTTGGAATAAAAAAACATCTTAAAAAGTTTTCATTTTTAAGGAAAATAATACTTTTTATAATGAAGGCTATAAAAAGATAGACAGTTATTAAAAACGGATTTGTCTTTTGTTCTTTTGAGTGTCGTATAAATTTATTGCCAATGGATGTAAAGTTGTGAAATATGGAATTTCTAAGCCCACTTCAAATGCTTTCTGTTAAAAGACAGTATTCATAGATTTTAATTGAAATCTTTCTTTTTCAGTCCATGAAAGACATCTAGCGGCAGCACTGTCGTTTCATTTAAGATATTTTTGTACGTCACAGGATTCATGTGCTTTATTTCACGTAGACTGTCCAAACTGAGAGAAATCAAGCTTTTAAATGGTGAGGTTATTCTCGGAGGCGTAATCTCGTTGTATATTTCAATAAAGTTTGTTGTAGAAATTTTATAATAAAGTATTTTTGTACTACACTTGAATTTAGCCAGCGCCATGTGCTCCCTGTATTCTTGGAGCGCAACAGCAACTTCTTCGTGATGACTTTGCTCAATTTTCCTTTTTCTGCTGGTGACTCGTAGTGCGAACCAGTCTAGAAGCTTGCATTTTACATTGTCTTCGAGACACAGCAGCAAAATACTTGCGAAATAGTGAGGGCGGGAC
>JALPMN010000577.1:0-15366 GCA_024243835.1 Enteropsectra breve | reverse complement strand
CCCTGAAGCTTGTTACGCGCCTCAAGGAGTATGCAGTGAAGAGAAACAAGATAGTGATTGTCACGGTGCACCAGCCCGGGCCAGGCCTCTTCAGCATTTTTGAACGCCTTCTTTTCTTCTACAAAGGGACGGTTCTCTATGATGGCCCGATCAGCGAGGTTGACCAAGCATTTGCCAGCATGGGATTTGTAAACAAATCTTGTCTTTCAACCGCCGAATTTTTATTTGAAGTATTCAGCGAAACAAATATTCTGAGCAACGGGGAGGAAATGGCTAAGATAAAAGAAGATTTGGTTATTAGCGAGGAGATAAAGAACCAGGCAGTATATAATGCCGCTGATATCAAACGTGGAGGATACAGGCTTTTTGGTTTCAACATCTCATTTAAAGATATTTCCTTAAATATCAAAGAGCTAGTCAAAAATGATGCTTCCATATTGCCATTTGGGCTGAAGTATCTGAAGGATTTGTTTGTGCTTGCTGTGTTCTTCGGCGCTATCGGATTTGTTTGTTTTTCCTTAATTCTTAACGGAAAGATTAAGATAAAAGAATCGAAAGCTTTTTTTACTATCATTCAAAATGCTTATTTATTTTTTTACTTGCTTATAATAGTATTCTATACCGGAAACTATTTACATAGAGATGCTGATAAGTTTAAGCGAAGACTCAAGAGAAATTCTTACTCGATTCCAGCTATGATTTGCTCAGGACTGATCTACAACATCCCCTTCCCATTTATTGCTATGATAATGAATGTAACAGTACTAAAAGCTGTATTCGTTATAAGTGGGGCAAAGTCCAATACACTTGGCTTATTTGAAATTATGTACTTGATTCTTCAATGCCTATCTTGCTCAATTTTACAGATGTTTTTCAGTATGAGCCAAACTTCCTACTCTTTGGCCATTGTTCCATTCTTCGCCAAGGCTTATTGCTTCTATCACGAGTCTTATGATTGGTTTCTTATGACTATGTTTTGTCAGCCTAATATTACCGGTAAGATACAAAGTCTTTTTGACCTAAAAGAAGATTCAGCCATTTATAAAATAATATCATTGCTGCTTGATCTTATCGAGAATTTAACTTTGGGGCTATTTTCCCCGCACAGACATTTAGTCACTGCACAGGTGCATCATTATATCAGCAATTTAAAATCAGTATTAGGAGCTGATTGGGTGGTTGAAACGAAAAGAACGGAAGGCTCAATTTCTCTTCTTTATAGATTGCTCAACGGCCTAACATTTAATAGAGTATTATGTGGTGTAGGAAAGGATGAAATTAAGATTGATTCCTATCTTGTAGGTAAGTTGGACAAGGCATCAACAGCAGATGAAATTTTCTCCGCTATTCAAAAGGGGTGCAGTAAGAAAGCCAGCTTTTTTGGCTTTGGCAAGACTCTATCACTGCTTTATGTGTGTGTTACCATTCCGATGCTTATTGCAATTTTCGCCTGCATTGTAAGACGAAGATTTAGTCCAGAGGTAAGACTTAAGCTCTAACTAACTAATAATTTTACTAATTTAATAAATTATTACAAACATGTGTATTATTATTACAAACATGCTTTTTAATACCTTTTATTCGCAAAAATCAAAATTCACAAATGTAAATCATTGGTTATTTGATCGGGTGTTGTATAATGCACATTTCTTTAAGATATTAAGATACTCATCACTTAACTTAAACAAACTTGTTTAGTATTTGCAGTTTTGTATTCTTAATATAAATTAAAAAGACTATTATTAACTCCCTGTTACAACAGAAGACGATTCTTATCTATAATAAAAAAAAGTAGATTCTTATCTATAATAAAAGAAGTAGATTCTTATCCATAATATAAGATAGATATTATAAAATATAGCTATAAATACATTTCATAAATTATTTTTAATATTCAAACAGCAATGATCTCTTTACAACCACCCCATCTCTCTTACATCCATTTCCATCCCATTCCGGAGATCAACCATCTCACCAACAGCTAATTCTGCTCCTCCGTTTTTTTCATTCACAATATTTTTCATTTTCTTATTTATACGCTCGACATTTCCCATATAGAATCTGAGAATCTCCCCAATACTTTCATTTTCCAGCATTTCTTCAGCCAGACACTTCAAAATAACAACAAAGGACCCATTTATTCCCTCCTGGCCCATAAGCTCCTGAATGTTCGGCCTTATAAATGGCACTTCGTCTCTGCAAAGAGCAGAGTCTCTGATCTTCACCTGCCCACTCTCCATCTCAATCATAATATTTTCCATACTGCATTCATAGCCCTTCATATTCTCAGATTTACTTCCCATGCTGCACTCACCTCCCACCAGATGTTCCATTCCCACGAGATATTCCATTCCCACAATACTGCTGTAGCTGTTAATAAAGTTCTTTCTTATTGAATAGTAGATCTTTGCATTCATTGTCCTGTTGATCATTTCATTCTTCAGAGTATTTCTGTATTTCAGAGCAGCACTGGCAAACCCAATTGATTTCTTATTATTTCTGAAATAGTCACAAATTATATCACTCGATGAGCAGCAAATACCTCTCATATGCCCAAATATGGCATCCTTCACACTAAAATCTCTGCTGCCATGCACAATTATCTTATAGTTTTTAATACCGCTATTTTCAACTGTTGTATAAAACTTGTGTGAATATCCATTTTTGTTCAGGGCATGGCTGTTCCTGGCATAGAAAGCGAGTATCTCTTTGCATTTCCTCTGGGCGAATCTTTTGTTGATATTATTATCAATGATACTATCTCTTATATCAATGATATCTTTATCATTGATACCGTCTCGTATATTAATATTATCATTCTTTATATTATAAATATCATTCTTTAAATTATGTATATCAAACGAAATCTTCACTAGCTCCCCATCACTCCTCCTTATATAAAGCCCATTGTTCACCACATCCTTAAGATTATAGTATCCCTCGATATACTCCATATATTTTATATTCTCATATTCATTTCTCATTCTTGAATATTCTCCAATCATGGGAATATCATTCTTAAAATAATGCAGTACTTTGTTTGTATTAGTGAATGAATATGAATATCGGTAGTCTGTTTCCATAAAATATTTCACAACCTTTTTCAGATCATCGATAGCATCGCATGTCTCTTCCCTATAATTATTTATATTTTCATTAATATTGATATTTTCATTAATATTAATATTTTCATTAATATTAATATTTTCATTATCAGCCTGGCCTTTGCCTCGGCCCTTGCATTTCTTAGCATCCAATTCTTTCATCAGTTTTTCCATGGCTTCTTTTGCACTTCTGTACTTTTCTTTGACTTGTGCATCCGAGTGTTTATTTATCACATCGATACAAACAGTTTCTCCATATCTGCACTTCTTCATTGCCTCGTTATTATAATCGTGATATCCAATGGCAGATAATTCGTCTCTAAAGTAAAACAGCTTCTTCTCATCAATCTGATTAATATCAGCCTTGTCTTTGATTTGGTTGCTGTTTTCCAGATGTCTCACACTTCCCAAATACTCCAGAACAAGTGGTCTGCTCTCCTCAATCGTTACCTCGTTAATCAGGCCAATTAATAAATTTTTATATTTTTCTGCTATTGAAGTATTTTCCTTGCTCATGGAGTCTGCTTCACTGATAATTCCACGGTACAGATCCATCTCCTCAGAATTATTTTTTGCAAAAATATTACAATTTGCTTCTTTATCTGCTCTCAGAAGTGTCCTAAGAATACGCAGATCCTCCTTCCTGTTCTCAACAATCTCGCCCATCCGTCTGCTCAAAACATTGTACTTCAAGGCCTCTGAATACTTCCCCATCTTTAAGACAGCCTTGTATCCCCAGTGGTACAGCAGTGCCCTTCCCTCGGCACTGAGCCGCCCGATGTTGATGCTGCTTACAAGACTCGTGATATTCCCGTAGTTTCCGCTTTTGTACAGGGCCTCAATATCCAAGAAGTGCTTCTGCAGATTCTGCTTCAGCTCAATTATCTGTATGGAGTTAATCTCATTAAGGATATACGATGCCTTCAGATAAAGCTTTTCTTTCAGGGCCTTCGTTGCATAGAGACAGTAAAGCTTGCAAATATCTGCACCGATCTTCTTCCTGTTGCTGTTGCTATTGTTTATATTGACACCCGTGCTGCTTATGCTGTTGTTTACGCTGGTGCTGTCAATCATTTCAATAATGCTGTTGAAGCAGAAGACTCTCCAGCGTATAAACTGGCTCCACTCAAACATGTCGCCCTCCATCAGTGGGTACCTGTTCATCCAGAGGCGTATCCGCCCATAGATATTCTCATACTGATTTTCAATATACAGACTGTTTATTTCTATTATCTCAGCACATATTCCGCTGTACAGCAGAATCCGGTTGAACAGATTGGATCCCCTGGGGATATTTCTGGAAATATCAAATCTTTTTAGAATACACTTTGTTTGTTCGATCAATTCATCGTTAATAGGGAATTTGGCGGAAATAATTTTGATAAGAAGAGAATTGAAATCGAATGAAAGGATATCCAGATAGTTTGTGTTGAATGAAGAGTAAAGGACATCAAAGGCATCGCAGAAGGTATATTCATCGGGAGTGTCGCCGCTCTTTGAATTATTATTAGCATAGTTATTATTAGCATAGTTATTATTGTTAAAATTATTATTAGTATTGTTACTAGTAAAATTATTGGTAGTAGAAGGACTGGACTTAAGAAACACATTCGTGTCACACGTCCCATTCATTGCATGGATCGAATAATATTCCCTGTATATAAAACTGAGTATCTCCTCAAGCATCCGCAGATCATCTCTTTTGTACGAAACAGTTCTGTTTTCTATTCCCTTGAATATCTCAAATATCATAGCAACAGCCTCTTCATACTTTCCATACAAGCAAAGCCTGGAAATAGTCTTTACCTCCCTGATTCCGGGCGAGGAAATGATTTTTCCAAAGGCGAGTGGCATATCAAGCAGAGACAAATAGTATTTGGCTGAGAAGCTGTGGACATTGCAGGCGTGCTGCACCGAGCTATTTTCAATTGAAGAGCAGCATCCTTTCGATGCCATGCCGCTCTTATTCTCGCTGTCATCCTGATCTTGGATTTTCAGCTGGTACGGAGCAAAAGCCATGCACAGTATTTTTCTTATCTGTCCCTTGGCATTTCCCTCCATAAATATTCTGTACATTTCTTTCATTCCCACAAGATCCATTTCTTTGAAGATGCCCTCAAGAGCACCATGGATGAATGAAATGTATTCTTTTGAAAGCCTAAGGATTGTTTCAAGCCTGAAATTGTCTTTTAGAGCGTATTCGCTGAAACTACTGTTTACATTATTTTTCATATTATTCATATTATAAATATTATTGTTCATGGTATTAAAATGACTATTGGTGGTAGAAGTGGCATCCATAGAAAAGCTCTTTAAATCAATAGTGGCACTGTGCCCAAATGAATTGTTTTTCTGGCTGAACGCAATGACATGCGGATGCGAACGCACCAGCTTAATCAGCACTGCTGCAACCAGTTCCTCAGCAACAGAGTCATCAAGCAGCGAATAGTCCATTTTTAATATGATGTTCATTACTTTGCTTAGTAACAGGGAGAAAGTGCAGTGCTCCTCGTTCAACAGAATAGAAAGATAAAGCTCGATGTACATCCTCCTGACCGGGCTGTCTGTGCTGTTGAGTCCCCGCAGGAATTCCTTTTGAATCGGGATGTTCCTTCCGTATATTTTATAGAGATGCAGAAACAGCATTTCTTTCTTTGGATACTTGGCACAAAGATCAATGGCCTGTTTAAATTCAATTTTGTACATCATTTCACAGGCAATATTTTCCATGAAGGTGTTGCTTATCAGGGTGGCTATGGATATCGAGTGGATCCATTTGACAAGAATCTCCTGCGGAATTTGGCTAAGAATTATTTTGATTGCTGGTCCTTCAGAGCCATTCTCAATGAGTCTCCTGCAAATCTCGAGCAGAATATGCATGTCGTTTCTAATAGCTGTGCTTTTGTCCATAACACTATTACTATCGATACTATTAATGTTATTGATATTACCATAATTATTATCTATACCACTACTGTTAATATTACCATAATTATTATCTATACCACTACTGTTACTATTAGGGTTACTATTAGTGTTAGTATTACTGTTACTATCATTTTCGTCTATTACACCGTTGCTGCTGGAAAGACCCAGCCGCTTCACATAGTGCCCAAGAAACTGGCTCTGAATAGAGCTGTTTGCCTCTATGAACCACTCCAGCGGTGCATGCTCTGCCAGCCACTCGGACATACCGCTCACTATCTCCGCATCACCCCATCCCTCCAGTATCATCTCCATGTCTCCTGGATTTTCTTTCTCCACATGCTTCCTGTACAGCTCTGGATACTTGTTCATATGCATAAATAGAATATTTTTTTTAATTTTCTTGAAATTCACTTTGTTGGTATGGAAAATCGAGCAGTTGGGGAACAGTGTGTAGCTCTCATTAAGAATTTCATGGTTGATTACGAGTGTGTTCAGCTCCTTTACGATACCATCACTGCCGATATTCAACTCTTCATTCTTGTTATCTATGGTACCTTTGTTAGTGACGGTGGAACTTTGTTCTCTGCCTGCAATAGCAGCCAAAAGCTCATAGTTCATTTCCCCACGGGAAAACATCTTGTGGGCCAGCACTGACAGATCAACAAATATCTCTGTATTTAAAAGAACATCCCTCCGCTCAAGAATAAAGGGAATCAAGATGTGTCGCACTGCCTCGTATCTCATTTCAGCCTGCAGAAGTGTTATGATTGTGCTGGAAAATGGCTCCAGTCCGTACTTGTCGTAGAGAAGGGACAGGCATTCGATTGAGTATTTCCTCTCATTGTGATTCAGCTTGAAAACAGCACCAAATAGATCTTTGCTGGGCTTGAAAAGACACAGATAGTAAATGGAAAGATACCTGAGAGAAGGGCTGCTAAAAGCGCTTTCTGCTATAGAAATGAGTTCTTTGTGGAGAATCCTGTGGCTGCAGAAGAACTCAAGAAGCGCTTCATTGCAGTCACTGAGGGCATAGTAGAATTTATCGATAGTCACTGCATCGAACGCACTGCTCACACTATTTTTACTACCATAGATATTATTCTTACTATTATTAAAGGTATTATTATTACTACTGTTATCAACAGTATTAATATTATTACTACTGTTATCAACAGTATTAATATTATTACTACTATTATCAACAGTATTAATTTTATTGCTGCTTTCTTTGCAGCTGTGTGAAGCAAGGCCCTTTCTGTAGTCATCCATTGATTCGGTGCTTACAACACTTTCATCACTCACTGAGCTGACAGCACTCTCGTCTGAAATGCTGCTTGCATCCATAAAGAGGCTATCGATCGAATTCTCCGAGTCGCTTTCTGCAAATGCGTTTCCCACCTCATCTGCGCCTGTGAAAATGTTGCATGATGGTGTTGAATTAATAGAAAGAAGATCAGTCTCTTCATTATTATATTCATTATTTTCACTATTCTTATTTACATTTATAGCATTATCTAGATTCAAGATATTCTTGTTTACATTATTCTTATTATTATTATCATTCGTGCTGGCATCATCGCTTATAAATACACCTTTAAATACTTCATCAAAGCTTCTTAATATAAAGTCCCGCAGCGCCTTGTTCCCCTTAACCTCAACCAGCTTGTCAAGCAAATAGGCACCGGGAACAAATCGGAAATTGGCATTTATTTTGTGCAGATAGTCAATTTCCTGGATGCTGAAAAACGGAACATAGAAATTAATAAGGCCATCAAATAAACAGGTACCGGGAGAAAGATACTCGTAGACAATGAGAACAAGATCGTTGATGGAGAAGCGCGTGCCGAATGAGCGCAGAATACGCAGGCTGTTCATCGCATTCAGCATGTTCTGTGCCAGGCCGTTCGCACTGCCCTTGTACGGCTTGAAGGAATAGCTGTAGGGCTTTCCAAAGTTCTTTCCGTTTACGATGCAGTCGTAGAACGTGGTGAGCCACTCAGTAAGAATTGTGCTGTGCCGCTTCTCGATGATGCAGCCCACAAGCTCATAAATATCCTGGTTGTGAAGATTTGAAATCAGCACATACCAAAACTCCATTTTGTCTCCAATGCGCGTCCTAAGGGTATTTGCCAGGCCAATATTTTTGAAAAACGAAGGCCCGCGGTGATAAACAACCGGGCTGCTGTGGAACACTGCGTTGTTCCGGCTGAGATACGAGGAAAGATTCTCAATGAGAAACTCGAAAGTTGCCATGTCGTATTCCCTGACTCCCAGCAGAATCTCGTAAATAACGTCTTTGTACGGACTGCTCGTGTACATCTCAATGTAGTTATTTCTAATAAACACATTTATACTATTTTTGTAAAACAGGCTTTTGAATACCTGCAGCGAATTGAGCGTGTTCGTCTGTATCGTGTTGCACTGCGTTGTCGACTTGTTGACACTCTCAACAAACTTTCTCTTCTCCTCGATGCTCTTGAAGCCCTCGATCACCGCCACCGTCGGCAGATTTTTCTTCATCGATGCAATCACACTGTTGTATGTTGCTTTTCCGATATTTTTAAGCTTTTTGAAGGCATGGAGATACGCACCGATTGCTGGAAGATCCTTTTTGGAAATCAGCTTTATAAAGGCATCGACTGTCGGGAGAATCTTGTCGTAGCGCTCGAGAATATTCTCGTTCAAATTAAGCAGCCGCATTATGCAGAACCTGAAGTTGCTGTTGTTGCTGTTCGATGCGGCCTGGGTGTTGGGGACATGTGTGTCGTACTGGCTGAGCATCTCGTAGTAGAATATTTTTACCTGGAGATTTTCGTGGGCAGTAAGATTTCCTGAAGTTTCAGTGCCACTCGCAAGCGGAATCTTCGGGGTAAAAACCATTTCAAAATATTTAAAGGCGCTCGCGTCCATCTGCTTGATGAGCGCATTTGAGATTTTGATGCAAAGCTCATAGGCCCTGATTGACTGTGTGTTGCCGAGTTTTATTTTCAGTGCATGGAAAATCTTTAGGGCGAGAGTTTCATCGATCCAGAAACTGGCGGCATTTTGTCCGCTGCCCTTGGGACAGATGCATGGATTGTGGGTTTGGTGTAAATTATGGGAGTGCGACAGATAGCCCTCCCTGTAGATGTTTTTGCTTTCTCTGCGATAGTGGCGCTTTCCGTTTGCAACATCCAGGTAAAACAGCACTGCGCGCATGGAGCGGAATGCAATGAAATCGTCTGAGCTGTAGATGTGGAAGACGAGCTCACGCAGCTGCTCTGAAATGAACTTCCCCTTTTCCTCCTGCAGAGAGTAGTGATCTAAAAGCTCCAGGAGATACTCCACGGCCTCTTTCGCGCGGCTGGATGAATAAATCAGTGCGTCCACTAGAACTTTCGTGAACACGCCTCTGTCGATGTCATCCACGCTGTAGTTGCCTTTATCACTATTGATATCTTTATTAATATCATTATTGATATTATTATTATGATTGATATTATTTGAATTATTATTATGGATATCGGCGGCAGAGGCAAAGCTGCTGACATACAGCTCAATAGAAAGATCTATGATCCTGTGGCTCTCTTCTGACGTGTCCATGTAAAAGGCAAGCAAAATATCCTCAATCAGCAAATGAAGCTTTTTAGAGGCACCATTTGATTTGCACTCCTGCAGAAAATCATCACACATCTTAATTTGGCTATCTTTTTTTATATCCATGGCTTTTTTGAAGCTCTCTGAGAGTTTCTTTTCTCCTTCAGAAATGCTGGTTATCCCGGCCAGAATCATAAAATACTTAATAAGCGCATCGCGTACGTCTTTTGGTGACCCATTTATCTTCTCCTTGTAGCAGGCCTTGATCTTTCGCTTGTCTCTTATCATGCTCTCGTGTGTTATGAATTTGTATTCATAAACAAACTCTACACCGATTAGGTTTTTAATAAGCCCACGCACGATGGAACTCACGTCTATCTGAACGGGACTGAAAGCTGTCTTTGCCTTAGTCTCTGCATCAAGCGCCAAAAGCGTATTTTCATTCACCACAATGTCTGATTCTGCGCTGCACTTGAAATGATACGGCAGAAACACAAGCGCCCTGCTGTAGTCTGTGTACTCCCGGTGGGTGTAGTTTATCAGATTCATACGGTTGTAGTTGGAAATCTTTGCCAAAATATGCATTGCCCTGATATTCGTCTCATCATTTGCTGTATTATCAACAATAAATGACTTTTTAGGGCCATAGTGGTGACTTGCATTTATTAATATGAAAACACGGTAGAGAATTTTGTCCAGCTTTCCATCATCGTTATTAAACTCAACAATGTAGTCAACATACTTAAGAACAATCTCACGCAGGCGCCGAGAAGAGCTAAGGGCAATCTCAAACGGCTTAATAAGCAGGTCTGAACGGGTAATTAGCAGATTAAGAGATACAGGAATATTCAGCAGGCACTCGATGTAGAAGATCTCACAGGTGATGCAGTAGAGATAGTAGAGCTCGCGTGCAACCTTCTCGAAGGTCTCGTAAATGAAAAATAGCCCGGTGTATCCGCCATCAGTCATTTTAACATCGAGGAAAAAACGGTTGAGTATTTTCAGGAAACGCAACGTCTTTTTAGAATCAGCCTTTATCTCAAGCAAAGAAATATAAATCATGGAGAAATAGCTTGAATATTCAGGTTTGTAGTTCTTTTTGTCCATTCTGAAAAAGGAATATGCGATGGGAATAACCGCCTCGTAGAATTCCATTGGTTTGTAGTTTCCCAAAATAATGTCTCTGTAGACAAGTTTGTTGGCTTCCAGAATCACGATGTGGTTTATCGATGGCATTTCACAGAGAAATCCCCATAGAGAAAATGTGTTATAGAACTTTGTGAGAAGCGTCTTTATGTTGATATTAAAAATCATCTCGAGATTTGTGTGGTGCAGCAACATCAAGTTCTTGTAGAAAGAGGCGGCCATGCTGCTAATGTTGATGTTATCTTTGCTGCTTATATTGATATTATCTTTGTAGTTTGCTTGACAGACTGTGAGTGGGAAGATAAAGAATTCAGCGAGGACTCTCGCTTCCTCAGGAGAGAAAAGCTTGGACTGGGCAGGCAGTGCGCCTATAGCGTATATAATTGAGTTTATGTACCCCATGAGCAGGGTGAGGCACTCTTCCTCGCTGTTGCAGCCATCTTTATCGCTAATGCCCATAAAATTGTCTTCTCTTATATTACTGTTATTAAGCTCTTTATTAAATTCTCTATTAAATATTCTATTTAGAGGCTCTTGACTAGAATCTGCATTTTGTTTGCTGTGCGAAAGATACAGCTGATAGAGACAGCGGCAGTGGTGAATCTGCAGCGAAATGTGCTTCTTGAAATCATAGCTCTCTTTTATCGCAAGATAGCGGTAGATGCTCAGATTAGCGGTGAGTGCTGCCAGGCAGCTGCTGATCACAGAAACATCACGTGTCTTGGGAAGCATCTCTGATATGCGGCGGTCGAACTGGTCCAAAAGCCCAAAATTAATCCCAATGTTCGGAATGTTGTAGCTGCTGTTGAGAAATCCAGTCGCAATTTCAAGGTACGCCTTGCTGAGTGATGAATCACTGATTATATTAAGCGGTGATCGGAAGAAAAGCATGTCAATCGAGGAAAAATGGTGCCGTTTGTGGAAAATCGTGTCAAAAATGGCCTTGAGAGCCTCCTTTTTAAGGGACACGCAGTCAGAGGGGATGAGTGTTGCCAGGTTCGAGCAGAGATTGGGCAGATATTGGCAAATATTCTTGTAGTACGGCATATTTCCAATACTCAGCGCACCGCTCCGGTTTCCATAGCCGTATTCATTGCCTCCACAGTCTCTTTCCAGAATATTCATGAAACTAAGCAAATTAATAATAAACGTAGAATAGTCGCATATTAATTTCTTATTTTCCATCGATAGCAGGGATGGCATCGCAAAGAGCTGGCTGACAACCATAGAGAGTGTGCGGAGAATACTCTCATAGTAGTGCAGATCAATCTGGTGGAAGGCATGGAAATCTGTGAGGTACTGAAGGGCATCTGCAGCAGTGAAAAATCCAAGCTCTTTCTTCGCCGAGTCCTCAGAATCTACAAGCGAAAGCTCATTGACGAAAAAGGAATTCACCATCGAAAGATGCAGATTTATGTCTCTTATCGCTGGAGTCTCAATGAGGGGGGACATGGCACGCAGCGCTAAGTACCGGTTAAAGATATTCTCTTTGCTGAGAAGATCGTAGAGCAGCAGCATCGTTTCGCTCAATATTTCAAGCTCGCTGTTTCCGCTTGTGCCAGGATTTTCACAACTCGTTTCCAGTAGCTCGGTAAACCTTATTTTGGCAAGCATCCGTATAAAAAATACTCGAATTTGGTTGTTGGCGCTGCTAGGATTGAAGTTTTTCTCAGGCTGAAATTTTGCAAAAACCTGCCGCACAAAGGGCAGCAGCAGGTGCAGATACCTGCTGGGTGCCGCCAGAACGGGCATAAAGGCGGGTGTTTGTGTAAATGCCTGTATCTCCTCGATTTTTTCTTCCAGTGTTTTGCTTGAAGAAATAATTTCGTAAAACATGATAGGGCTAAAAATTTTCAAGAGTAAACAAAATGAGAAAAAAGGAAAATGGCGGGACCTTTTGGTAATAATAATAAGAGATTATAAAAGGGATTAAATGAACTAGATAACAGCATCTAACTAAAGAAAAATTATCTTTTAGGCACAAAATATTAATATTTTTCTAGAAGTTAATATTGGCATATCAGCTATAAGAACCATTTTAAACTTGCATCTCATGTTTGTTCTGGAAATTTTAAAACTGAAGTAAACAGCAGGAAGGCTTTCGGTGCTAATTACAGTCTAAATGCTGTAGAAAGAACGATTCAATCCAACCCCTAAGGCTCTTTCATTTAAAATTTTGCCTTCAAGAAATCATATCTGGCAAACACCTGATATTCCACCTCTGGACTATCAGAAGTAGTAGAATTGTAACGCAAACGATATATTTTTCGTGAAAAGCATTTATTAGTTCGGATTAATTGTTCATTGAAACAAATGGTAGATATATGGTTCATGGCTATACGTTTAAAATTCTTAAATAATCAAGTAATATTCTTTTGCAACTTCTTTGAACGCATTGAGTGCAAGGCCATTCCTAAATGAAATACCTAAGTGGAGTAATGTGAAATTTTCATTTTTACTACAAAAAGAATATTTGAGATAAAATATTGGGGTAACAAGATTAAAACCAAATTTATATTTTAATCATTATCGACATAGTTAATAATATTGTTGATCAACCCCTCGTGTCTTTCTTCTTTTTCTTCGACGGATAAGCAAGGCATTTCATCATTCCATACACCATTCTGCATTTCAAACTCTAAAAACTTTGTTGCTGGGATGCAATAGTGCAGCTTTCTTTCGATAGTATGAATATCCACTATTATCTTCAAATTGGGTCCGATTAGATTTTGTCTTTCTTTACAGAAATTTACCAGAGATAACTTTAAAATATTCAGTGCCACTTGAACGTTACTGTCTACAGTCAATTTAAATGCAATTATACCATTTTGAACATCAACTAGATTAAACGCATTTCTCAGAGAAGCTTCTGAAATGAAGTTTCTTGCAGACATATCGAACTCAATGCTTTTAACAGCACCGCTGTTTCTAATAAAATTTCCTGCCAGGTCTGAGTTAATCAGCAGTTTGTCAGTATTAAAAAGAGTAAATATCAAGTCATGCTGGGAAGGATAATGCGAGAGTTCTGGTACAAACCTTCTAAGATATTGATGTCCAGTCACGTAGGTTGCCAAATAGTGTTCGTGCCTGTACACGAGGGTTATCGTTTCGATTTTTAAAGGATATCCAATTTTACCCAAAACAATTTCTCCGTTTGTATTGCACAAATCAGAGGGTATCGTGTAAGAGCAAGGAATGATGCTCTGGTTGCCTGAAATAATAGTCACATTCTTAAGCTGCTGTTTGCCCAGAATCGCACCCACAATACGTGCAATGACTGGATTTCCCTTAAAGTGTTGTACGCTCGCTCTAAGTTCGCATTCTTCTTTCAAAAGATATACGATGTATTCGCATTCAAATTCCGTTGTCAATCCATATAAGCCGAGAGTTTGAAGTTTCATTTTCTTAAGTTTTTCAAGAATAGCTGAAGAGAGCTTGCCGTATCCAATAAGGCTCAGCGATTTTATATTGTCAAGCAAATTGCTGTTTTCAGCAAGAAGAACTGAAATCACATCGGTGATTGTTTTTCCAGGCTCTGTAGTCGATTCTTCTATTTCAATATGCCTCAGGGATGGGAACAGGAAGATTAAATTGTGGTAGAATGAGCTTATGCTTTCCCCAATCATCAAGTGGCACAAGGCTTTCAAGTGAGAAACAAGCGGGAAGAATGTGAGCTGGTTAAAAAGATCAAAGACAGAGGCACGTTCGTAAATGCCATTTCCAAAGGCAACAGCTGGCCTAAGAACCAGTGTTCCATCACGGTGCATGCCGTACCCAAACATTTCTCTGTTTTTACTGATGAAAAGATCGGTTACCTGCCCATTTATCTCGCCAAAACTTATTATACTGAAAACAGCTCTTTCAGTATGTAGATCTTTAATAATTTCTAAAAACCTCCCAATGTGATAATTGGCTCCTGTCATTTTAAGGTTAGTATTATTGCTAAGCACCCTGCTTTTATATCGATCAAACATTTGCATTCTGTGCAGCTCAAGTGCCAAGTTTATGGTAAAAAGCACATTCTTTTCCATAACGCAGTGCGTTTTTCGCCTAGTTTTTTCATTTGTAAGGAAAATGTCTGCGGAAGAGCCGCATTCAAAGGACAGCTGTGCGTATTCCCGCAAAAGACGAACGACATCAACTTGCTTCGCTAACAATTTTTCAGTAATCAACTCATTTCGCATTCTCAATATTGTTTTTATATGTTTGAAATCGAAAGAGTAGTGAGCTCTTATTATTACTTTAATTTCTTTCAAAAAAGTTAAGGCAGCATTATCCCAAAGCTGCAATGCCTCCTGGCATTTTATCTTCCTTAAAAAGCATTCTGATGTGTTATTAACATCCCGTGCATCACTGACAATTTTATCGTAATTCTGGAATACTACATTAAGGCATTCTTTAAGCAAGTTTAAAGAAGGCCCATATCTGTTTTTCTCTTCCATTGTGTAAAACAATTCATTAAAACCGTTCCGTTTGAAGTATTTGCTGTGGTGCAGATCAATGTAAGAAATGTTTCTGAGGATGCTTTCAGCATTATCGACAGATACATTAAGCCCCTCTGCATAGTCCCTGGTGTATGGCAAGACAGTAAGGGCCGATGACATCGAAATCA
>JALPMN010000501.1:2635-12920 GCA_024243835.1 Enteropsectra breve | reverse complement strand
TATAAACGGATTTCATTGTAGTTTCATATATTTAAAATATTTTAGAGCAAATTATTTTGTCGAGTAATTTAATCTTATTTGTTCCTTGGTTGTCCATACGTAGGATATTTAGTTAAATTGAAATTAACAGTGTTAATTAAAATGTAGCTAAGTGACAGCTACGACATATTTATTAGGAAAAAGGTAAACTCAAAACTAACTAAGCATATAAACATTGTTGTTAAAACTAGTTTAAGTGTTTCTTTTTCACAGGGGTCGGGCCGGCACACCAGGTGAAATTTCGGTAATAGGGTAGTTATGTGGGGAGGGGGGGGACAGATTTCCGGGTAAAATTTTCAGGGCTGAAGCAAAGAGAAAATACTCTAAAAAAGTCGCAGCACTAGAAAAAGTGGTTGAATGTGCCCAGGAACTAGTATTAACTATTCTATGAAGATGCTATTGCTCAAAGTTCAGGTGTACTAGTATTAAAACAACTGAGAAAGGGAATACAAGACATGAAATTGATCTTAGGTGGCGTTGTAATCAGCGAAGATATAGTAATACATTAGGTATATTTGTAGTAATACTATTTTTACAATACAATATTTTCTATAACTCAGATATTTAGGCTATTTATGCTTATCATGAAAATATAAACTTAAGTGAAAATCACTAAAATGCGTAATATGGGGCAAAAGCTTTAAATTTTTCTGACAAAATATAATAATACTCTAAAAAGTATATCAGCAAAGTTAGGGATAGTTTTTGAAGCAATAAAATACCATTATTCTTAAAATATTTAAGTTTTATTTTTTGCAAATTTTACCATGAAATCTGCCCCCCCCCAAAGAGTGACAATTACCAAAATTTCTTTTATGGCAAAAAACCCCAAAGTCTGTCCCATTGGCCGGATGAAGCATCGGTTTATATAGATATGATACGGTCAATAACTATTGCATTCAAAGACTAAAAAAATAATGAGTAAACACTACTGGTCACACCAAAACAAGATTAACAGTTATTTTATGTATACTAAAAAGCGGCCAAATGTTGAAATCCTTAGTGTCATAGACCTTTGTGGCTATAGACAAATAATGATATCAGAAATAATAATAAAAGTAATGATATCAAAAATCACTTTAAAGATATAAATAAGAACATAATTTACCGGTTTCCTTGAAAATAAGACCACTCAAAAATAAGACTAGTGGCCCTATTTTCGAAACTAAAATTTTAAATTTTGAGTTCTGCAATGATTAGAAATTTATTAGGATTTAAAATAAATAAAACGCTTATAAATTTAAAAGTAGAATAAAAAAATGTACCAAAAATGCTAAAAACAATTTTATTCTTATAAAGTAGGTGGTAATTTTTTGTATCAATAGTTTTATCAGCTCGCAGAAAACTTAAATTGATCTTGACTTCAATTTTTTCGGTATCTGTTTTCTCGAAAATAAGGCCGGTCTTATTTTTGATTTTTAAAACTTTTTAAAAAAAAGACACATCCTTGATAATAAGACCAGGTCTTATTATCTAGGAAAACTGGTAATTAACATGGGTATTTTTAGAGATTTTTTTTCTTCTGTTTGCCCGATGGATCTAGTACGAGGTCCACCCTAGAGCAATATCAGGCATAGGCCGGCTCGTCGTGCCTCCGGGGCACAACACTTAGTAATTCTGAATGGCTTGAAAAATGTTCTATTCCTAATAATTTGTTTCTCACTACTGCGACTAAAGGATCTATGAACAGCACAAAAAAGGAAATTGGATAAACACATGCTTTGACAAATTTGATCCTTTCAGCCAATCCTCTGATTCACTCTTAATTATGGATGAATTTTTAGCCATAAAAATGAGGAATTTTTGAATATTTTACAAGCAAGGAATGTACAATCTCCTTGCATTCCGCCTAAGTCCTCACATTATTTGCAGGCTTTAGCTGTTTCAGTTAATATTTGCAGTGCCCTCGGGGGCTCGCACAGTTAAATAAAAAATAGTGGTTAATCAATGAATAGTTTTTATTTAATGACTTGCCTGAGTCAACCATTCGTGGGGAAAAATTGTAATTAAAATTTTTATCTCACGAATTTAAACTTGGCAGGTAGAGATTAGCACTACAATAGTATTTTCAAAGCATCACTTCGAAAAGAATAAAATGAGTGGATGATAAAAGGCCCAAAATAATCTACCGCAAAAAGCCAAACTGGGGAACTGTTCTTGGGTTTATTTCTCACTCCATTAATTCTATTAGTTCTGATTCAATAAAAATAGTTTTACTCTTTCGGGAGTAAGTGAAAAAAATCAAGAAAGTGACTTTGTAAACTTCAATGCAGAACTTAATTCAGTAATAATGCAGAACAAGCTACTGCTTTCACAAATGATGATGGTTTGAATGAAAATGAGAATTAAAAAACTAATAATGACTTATTTTACAGTTCAGTTTGTTTCCTGCCTATAAGACCAGTCGTATAGCTGGATTTTTAAATTTTACAAAAAGGCAAAATTTCAGATTTTGGGGTGGTCTTATATCCGGAAAACTCCGGTAGTCCATTATCAGGCCATAGGATGTCATACATTTATTCCCTAGAATCAGGGCTTGAGACTGATTTTCAACTATTACAAATTTTAGGTCAAATTTTCTGTCAGCAATGGTAATCTTAATACTTGCATCGCCTTTTATTTTTTCATGACTAACTGCGGTAGAAATATTTAAGCTTCTCTTATAATTATCTTCAATTTGTGCTCTTCACAAAAACTTAAATTAATGAAATTGTCTGTAGCGCCAGTTCCAAAAGAAATTCTATTTCTTTTTCTGACTTTTCAAGTTTCACTTTTATCTTTGGTAAATCCTCATCATACTTAAGCGTTTCACTTTCCATGATTGATATGTGTTTGTCATTCGCTTTAAATTTATTTTCTTCTCCTAAGACCATAGGTCCTGAATATTCTTTTTCCTGGCCCTTCTAAAGAAATACTCGAGCCTTTACTCTTCTTCATCTAAAAGTTCTAATAGTTCCAACCATTAATTAGTTTCCTTAACCTTTTGCTTTAGTTCGAAGGGTATATACTTTAACAATACTTCTTTCAACTCGTTGTACCATCTCCTATTGGCTTTGACAGCTCCTTGATTTATATGCCCATTCTAAAAACGATTCTTGTGGTCCATCTAACATGATTTTATAATATCTGAAAGTAAGATTCATCTTCTGTTCTTTTAAAAATTTTCCTTCTAAAATGCAAGTGAAAATCTTGTAATGTTCTTATTTCTTCATCAATCAATACTCGAAACCACATTTGCGCTTTTCCTTCTAAAGAGATTTTTATTGCCTTAAACAATTCTCCTCTGACCATGTAGAGGCATAGAATTCTCCTTGTTCCATGTACGCTCTTGCTTCCCTTCCTTATTTGCCATTGAATTTCTTACAATTGTCGTTCCTTATCGGCAACTTTACTGGCGGCAATCAGCATATCCTCTTTTTCTTTAATCCCGTGTTCCCCACTATTGTAGGAGAGGTCCTCCGACTCACTGGCAGGTCCAGCAGCTCCCGGTACAACATATTAAATTGTATCAGCCGGATCTGCTTTACGAACCCGCTAGGTTTATACATACTACAATTAAATTTTTGCATAATAAAATTTTAATAAATTTTAAATATTTTAAATTTCTAGAATATTTTACCAATATTCTAGAAATTAGTTATTTCCCCATAACAACATACTTAAAAAGAATTGCTCTAGTATCTCTAAACTCCTTTTATCCACTTGCAGAAGTATTATTCGTCTTTCCCCGCAAAGCTTAAGAGGAATGTGCATGATGTGCGGCGCAGAACAAAAAGAAAATATTATTCACATGTGTGTGCTCTGGTTATGGACTGGAAAGTCATCGCACATACAGTGCGCCACAAAAGTGTTCGAATGTTGAAGTTTATAAAACATACTTAAAAAGTATAATATAAAAAATTTTATACAAAAACAATAATACATTAGTTGTTAAATTTATATAATATAATATAATATTTTTTTAGGTTTAAAGTTATGGTATGTTTTAGTGAATGACTTAACTTTTATTTATTCGTATATTTTAAAGCTCAAATTTGCGTTTTTTGAAACTGATTCTTTCCCGCCATTTTTTTAGTAAAAATTTATCAGCAGGTGCCCTTATGCATTAAATAAGTATTGCTAGAGTAAAAGAGACAAAGTACCATCTTTCGCAAGGCCTGTCATGCCGGAATGTTGCGAATAAGGTTGGAATAAGCGTGTCCACGGTACACGCTATAAAGACCAAGATGGCCTGCTGCAGTGAGAAACAGATATCTGCTTGTCTACAGAAAATGGATTGCGTTTGGGTAGAGCAGTTTTGCGCTATATTTATAGTGGCGTGCTCAAAACTACCACCGAGGTCCGAAAGTATATTTTGGAAACGGGTAGCATATCACTAGGCCGCGAAACAATAAGACTTTATTTGAAGAAGCATGGATTAAAAAGCTATGCTAAGCCTAAAAAGCCCCGGCTTTTCAAACACCATAAGCTTGCTCGTCTCCGTTTTGCCCGTAAGTACCTTAGAAAGCCTAAAACCTACTGGGACAATGTAATTTTTACGGATGAAAGTAAATATAATCTCTATGGGCCAGATGGCACTAGGTGATGCTAGCGTCTTTCAAATATTGTGCTGCAAGATCGTCATATTCAGCCAACAGTTAAATTCGGGGGCGGCTCATTGATGGTATAGGGTGCTATAACACGCAAAGGAGTCAGACAGCTTATATGCCTATGTGGAAAAATGGATTTTGAGATGTTTATTGATGTTCTGAAAACTGTATATGCAATGACTGCGCGTACATTTGGTCTTAAGCACGGGGGCAATATTATGCAACAGGACAATGATCCTATACATACATCAAAAAAGTCCAAGGCATTCTACAAGAGATATAATGTGAATGTTATGGCCTGGCCAAGCTGCTCCCCCGACTTAAATCCAATCGAGCATGTCTGGGATTATGTAGACAGGCATGTCAGGAGCCGTGATGTGCAGCCTCAAACTCTCGAGGAATTAGAACTGGCGATCGGAGAAGAGTGGTATGCAGTACCTGACAAGTATATACAAGACTTATATGAGGGGTATGAGCGTCGATTGATGGCTATTGTAATTGCTCGAGGTAGATATAACAAGTATTGATTAAATGCAAAATCATGCTCAAAAGTATTCGAATTTTTTTCTATTGTTTCTAAAAGTATATTGTAAAGAACAAATAACATATTTAAGGTGTCTTTTGATAATAAATAATATTGTTAAAACCATTTTTTATAAATTGCAATACACGATGTTTTTGAGCTAATTTTAATAATTTTTTACATTCTAACACTTTTGTGGGCACTGTATATGACGATACACAGGTGTTTCGAGAGTAATCCTGCAAACGTTAGGTTGGCAGGAACCGCAAGAATACTACTAGGAAGCAGCGTTACTTCTAAACACGAAGACTAAGTAAATTACAGGGTTCCCACTTTATCTTGACAATTACCCACCCAATTTTGACAAAAAAATTTGCATTTTCACCCAAATGCCAAATCAATTTATAAGTAATGAGAACAGGCAAAGAATAATCAAAGCCTATTTGCACGGACACACCACAGCAGAAATTGCTTCATTTTTAGGTTTCAAAAGAACCTCGGTGTATTCAATAATTAAAAACTATAAAGATAATAAAGGAATCGAGAGAGGTGTAAAAAGAGGTGTTCGCCGCAAAATATTAACCAATGAGCAAGAGCAGCTCATTAAATCATGGATAGATGATAATTGCAGCCTAACCCTCTCTCAAATAAAAAATAGGTGTGAAAATGATTTGGGCATCATAGTGAGTAAAAGCACTATTGATAGATGTATTGGTAGTTTCAATTATATATTGAAACGAGTTTCTGCTATTCCGGTAAGAAAAAATGATGTAGATACTATTAGTATTAGGGCAGAATACGTCAGCAAATTTATGCAATTACTAGCATCAAATGAAGAATCAAAGATATTTTTCATAGATGAGGCAAGATTCAATCTCTCTATGAGAATGTAACGAGAAAGATCTTTAGCAGGAACCTGCGTCGTTCATAGTGTTACTTCAATCAAAACAAGAAATATTTCTGTTTTTGTGCTATGAATAATGAAGGAATATTTAAGTATTTTGCTCAGGCTCGCGCCGATAATACAATAGCTATCTGGGTTTTATTCAAGAATTTATACAAGAACTTGCAACAAAGGAGGTATTTAACGCAATCATAATAATGGACAATGTTCCATTCCATAGATCTAAGACAGTGGTCGGCAAACATTTTTATAAAAGAGCCATAAATTAAAATTGTCAAAGATTATAAATTACCAGGAGCCAATTTTTTAAAATTTGTAGTCGTAAAATTAAGGACAATTTGGGAGCATGGGGAAAGTTTGACCCCCAGGATAGGTTTAGGGTCAAACTTTCCAAAAGCTTTTTAAATATAAAAAATAAATAAAGAAAAAGTAAAGAAAACCTAAGAATTAGTGTATTTTAATCAATTCTAATAAAGCATCCCAAAGCGCATCTTTGTTGTTCCATTTAAAGCAGAATTTTTTCAAATAGTTTGCTCTGCAGGTAGTTTTAATGCCCTGTCTTCTTTTGATCTCCAACTTGATCAGGTTATTTATAGTCTCAACTGCCTGGGTATTAACAACTGTGAGCTTATTTATAAACTCATAATTATGGCAGACGGTGCAATGCTCCGCGAAGAACTCCCCGAGCTTGCCATAAGATTTGTGCTCATCAGTGTAAATCTTGCTATTAGAAGCTACTTGCGAAAGTATAATGTGGATCATAGTTTTAGCTCGCTTGTCAGGAATAATGCATGCAAAAACCCTATTCACGCGTCTATTTAGCTCAACAATTACTAACGCATCAGTCTTGTTGAAGAGAGAGCGGCCGCGATGATTTTTTACGGCATGATATAACATCGTTTCATCTACCTGAACAATCATTCCAGGTCCACCAGGTTTATTTTCCGCGAAATCAGGGGTTGGCATTTTCGCAATTAATGAGTCAATAACCTTTGCAATAGATTTTCTATCTGCACCCAGGTTCTCATCTATGCTGTATCTTGGGTGACACATAGAATATCCCAAAATAATTTTTAAAATACTTTTGCATGGGAGGTTAAATTTATTAAATCAAGAATTTTTTCATACCGAAACATGGCATTTATATTTCGAGTATTGTCTATTCATGCATCTCCTCGCATACCCATCAACGTTTCGCTTGCATGCCATAAAATTAAGGCTATGGCTACACTCACATAGGATTTCATGATGGATCAGCCTCATTTGCATCATCCATTGCACTAACTCAACAGAGTCCAAGGTACAAAACATCTCTCCAAGCTCTTCATTAATCCTTGACATTAGGGTCAAGGTTGGGAAAATTTTTATACAAAAAACGGGGGGGGGGGTCAAACTTTCCCCATCCTTCCTAATTTTGAATATTTTAATGACCAAAATTTTATAACATGAATTTTTAAAGAGCCGCTTTAAAATATCAAAAGAGCCGCATACGGCTCGCGAGCCGCACTTTCCGACCACTGATCTAAGATAATAGAGCGAACTCTAATGGAGGTTGGCCACAGGGTTGAATTTCTTCGCCATATTCGCCTTTCCTAAATCCAATTGAAAATCTGTTTTCGCAGTGGAAGCAGTGTGTTAGGATTGCTTTCAGAAAACGAAGAAGAACTGTTGTTGCCTCAAGTATGTAAAACTAAGCAAATATTGAAATTTCAAAATTTTTGCAATTTTGAAAAAAGTGAATTTGCTGGGTTTTACATACTTTTTAGACTCAAAAAATATTTTTTTAAAAAAATAGTCACCTTAAGATGGCACTTAGCATAAGAAGCAACAACTATGCTATTTTAAATGAGCCGATCAATGATGCATCAATTATTTTTACTATTAAAGATGCAGCATTCACTTATACGCTATCAATTGGATGGTCAAGCGAAGACTGTGCATGCAAAGACTGTGGTGCACCATCAAGACTGGTACCCTATAATTGTTACGTCAATGGCGTTGGTTATCGATGCAGCAGTGGATCATTCATGAAATATACTCGCTTGTTTCAAGGTTTAAATATTTCAAGCCCAAAGAAACAGCTGCTATGCTATTTTATTGCTATTTACAAGTGGATGGAA
The DNA here is from genome assembly GCA_024243835.1 of Enteropsectra breve. Classification (NCBI taxonomy): domain Eukaryota; kingdom Fungi; phylum Microsporidia; genus Enteropsectra; species Enteropsectra breve. The sequence continues at coordinate 4,745 of JALPMN010000501.1, read as the reverse complement.
AATTGGGATTAATATTATTATCTGCCTTATAAGGTAGGTAATAATGTTGAGACATCAGCAAATATTACTATAAAAATCAAAAGAAACACATTAAAACAGACACATATAAATAACTTTAAGAACTATTTAATTTTGACTGGCACCAAATTGTTGAATACCGATCAAAATACGAGCAAATTCTGAATTTGCAAACATATCCCTCCACATAAATTCATATAAGTATTCTGGCAAATAACTCTTAAAACACCTCGCATTGCCTTTATTTTGCACTTGCACTTGTTCCATAAAGACTCAATTGCCTGTGTGTGTGCACACCACTTTCCGGATTAACAAAATTTCTTTTGTGGCAAACAGTTTTGTACTCATATCCATATTTTGGAAGCGGATTAGAAGCGGGCCACTCATCACTATGTATTGTACCTCCTGTTACACATACTTCCCGAATAATTGGAATCAACGTGTCAGAATCTCGCTTTTCCACACAGAATAAATAAGACCTCGCTGGCACAAAGCTTCTGTCAGCAATGCCAAAGGCCCATATCTGTGAAAGGTCGCGACCAACATTATATTTTCTACGTCCTGAAAAAAGACTCTCATCTACCTCGCACACTCTTCCAGGTCCTCCAAGTTGCAAAGTATTTTGTTCAAAGTAATACTCGCATGCTTGCCCAAAAATTTATAATATGTGTTCACACGATTACCTCCAATACCACATAACCGAATACAGTCTTTTGCTGAAGTGCCAATTGACCACAAATAGTACATGTGAATCATCTTCCTCAGATCATTCCTGCCACCTTCAAAGATAGACTCATCTCTAATCCTACGAGCCGTCTTCATTTTGCTGCATTGTGGATTATGGCAGGGCCAAACGTAACCGTCGATATTCTTTCGCGCAGACCATTTTATCGGCTTGGCACAGCTCCGGCAATTCATTGTTCGTTGCGGCAAACAACGGCTCTTCAGGAAAGTGATAGCAAGGTCGATGTGGCCAGTGATTATTGGCAATATTACTTCAGTGTAGTAGCTCGATGCAACCATTTAGGCTAAAAATGATAAAATTTTATAATTTTCATATAAGGCAGATAATAATGTTGATCCGAAAATTTTTCAAAAAACGATCAAAAAAGGCGAGGAAAGCGCATGAAGACTTTAAACTAATATATTACTGCTTTTGAATACAGAACACTCAAAAAACACTTTTATTTTTAGTTCTATCCTTCTAAAAAACATTTAACTCTTTCAACTTTTGTATATTGCATTTGCAAAAAGTTTGTCACACATAGTAAAAACTCAAAAAATGCAAATATAAATAATTTTGGATAAAAAGAAGCCTGCAACATAACAAACCGTTAAAAAACACTTTAATTTCGAAAATAAATACAATTTTTTTCGGTAAGTAAGTTATAATTACTTTAAGTTTAAAATAAATAATAATTAACAAATTTAGCTTATGATTTATTCAAAAGTAAATTTTTCGATTGCCAATGCTATATTATGCATCATATGCATTATATAGCTAATACAGTCTTCTTCTGTAATAGCACTTACAGCAATATCAATTAATTTTTGAAGCTCAATATCATTATCAGTATTGTATCTTAAAGCAAGCTGTGTTCTGACCAAGGATTTGATTTTGGAAAAGATATTCTCAACTGGATTGAGCATATAACTGTAAGGAGATAAAAATTCTAGTCTGTGACCTGCAGATTCGATCAAATTTCTCACGCTTTCTACTTTGTGGATTTTTGCATTATCCATAATAATCCAGCATTGGGCAGTGCTAGGGTTTCGTTGCAGTGTCTGTAAAAGATCTTCGATAAAAAGCTTAAATTTAGCACTATTACACGTGCCATCTAAAATTACTTATGGTATAAGATTCCGGTTACAGAAGCAGCAACAATCAAGGTTTTCATTGCACCTCTGATTGTAGAAACTGTTACGCTTGCTCTTTGTCCTCTTCGCGAACGCGCCAGTGATTTACTAAGATGGTTATTAAAACCAGACTCATCAATAAAAATGCATCTTATTTTATCATCTGGCGCCGATCTATTGAAATAAGAAGCGTATTCTGCTCTTAAATTTAGAGTTTCTATAGAATTTACGCGAT
>JALPMN010000632.1:0-46020 GCA_024243835.1 Enteropsectra breve | reverse complement strand
TGATGATATCTATTTGTGATTCCCTTTTCAGGAGAATTATGTCTTCCAATTTTATATCCATAAGGGTAAATTTTTAAAAGCTGGGGTTATATCTGCCCCCGGGGGGCAGATGACAACCCAGATCCAAAGACACTGTTGCTGCAATTTAATTATTTCTTTAATTTACAATCAGAAAAGATATTTTTATTTTTCTTTAAATTTTTTGCCCCAATGCATCCAGACGAGTTCCGAGAATTGGCCCGCCACTTAACAGAAGTCTATGCAGCGCAGAATGAAAAAATTTTAAAGCTGGAGAGAAGAATTAAGCAGCTCACAGAGGAGCTTACGAAGGTGCGTATGACGCATCCTGCCCCGCGTCCCCCGCAGCCTCCTGCGGCTAATGCACTTAAAAGAGGCTCTGACTGGAGCATGGAGGGGGACTTTCTGGTAGATCTTTCGGTCCAGAAGCGTCTCCGTTTTCCCTGTCCGATAACGAACGTGCGAGTCTCGGCGCAGGGCCAAATAGCCTTTTCGCTTAACAAGAAGGTAGTGGTTCTCAATCAGGGCCAGTTCTACGTTGTAGAGGACTATTTCCGTCTCTTTGATCCGTATGCCATGAAAGACGATCTTTCTGAGACGCAGCGCTGTATTTTTGATTTTATAGATGAGGCGCTGATTGTTTTCTCGCGCAACTGCCTTTTGAAATATGCGGATGGAAAAAAGGCGTGGAGTGTTCCTCTGAACAACGTGTATCACATTTGCTGTTCTGAGGGCCTTATCTACGCAGCAACACGCGAATACAAGATTTATATTTTTAAGGAAAATGAGTGTGTTTCTGTTGTTGACTATCAGGAGCCAATGCGCTATTTTATCGTTAGAAGAGGAATGATTTTTGGGCATACAGAGAACAAGCTTGTTATTCTGAGTGGGAAGAAGAGAGTCCCCGAGGGCAGACCGGGCTCTGTCGATCCGAATGCGAGTGTCTTTATGACCGACTGTGGGCGAATTCTGGCACTCGACTATGCTGAGGACCATATTTATTTCGGCGGCGAGTCCTGCCGCATGAAATACGCACAGGTCTCCACCGGTCTGCAGAACATAAATTCCTTCAGTTTTCCGGCGCAGATTCTTGCCATTAAGAAGTGGCGGGAGTTTGTTGTTGTTTCCTGCCAGGACAAGTCACTGAACATTCTGAATGTTGAGAGTGACAAGTGCATGCGGATAATGGGAAGGGACAATGTGGTTGATATGGCGGTGAATGAGCATGGGCTCTACTGTGTGGGGAACAATGGGATGCTTCGGGTGTGGCAGTTAAATATAGATTAAATATAAGTTAAATTTTAAATTATAAATTTATTTATAAGGATATATTTGAAAATTATTCTTTAGCATTTTTCAATAGTGAGAATGTCAGCTATAGTGCTGCTGCTAGAGATTTAAACATAATACTAGCTACAATAGTGTCTGTAATAATATTGTTGTCTGATAGAGCTGAAAAAATATAATTTTTATCCCATAAAAAATGAAAGAGGGACAAGACAAAGGCCGGGATAGCGCAATAAACAGCTATAATAACAGCAGTGCAGATACAAACGATAATATAAATAACAATGAAACACAAAAGGTGTTTGATGGGAAAGAAATAAGAAAACAAAAAACAATCTTGAAATACAGAATAAATCTGCTGAAACAGGACTATCTCAGGAAATACAGGAAAATGCATCTTGATTTTCTGCAGGGGACAGGACTGGGTGCAGTGCCTGTGATATCCCTGATGGAGGCATTTTCAAGGCCTTACAGCGGGGATGCACCGAAGATAATCAGCAGGAGCCAGGATATAAAGCACAAAATATCAATAAAAGTGGGAGACAGGGATATCAGCATTGGGGAATATGACAGTGATGTTGATGGGAGTGTGATGTCATTTGTGAAGCAAAAGATACTGGCCAAGAAGAATCGTGGAAAAAAATAATTTTTAAAAGTTTTGTTATAGAGAGCCTCATATCGATCAGCTAAGTCTTTAAATATTGATTTTATTAAACAATACATTTTAAATACATTTTAAATAAATATTCAATACATTTTAAATACATTTTAAATACAGTCTAAATAAATATTCAATACATTTAAATACAGTCTAGATACAGTCTAGATACAGTCTAGATACATTTTAAATAAATATTCAATACATTTTAGATAAATTAGTTATACTGCTTCTTTTATCTTTGTTATTATTTTCTTTATCATAGTATTTTTACGGCGAACTGGCTTCTTCGTAGTACATCGGCTCGGAGGGCCCGCTTTTTATTTGCATCCGGCGGATCCGCGTGTCTTTTCCCTCCGAATGATTCTCTGCAACAATCAGATAAAACTCATACACATTGCTCTCAATCAGAATCTCCCGCCATCCAGAAGGCTCGTTGAAGCGCACTGTTTTCTTCTGGCCGTTGAAATGCACATGAATTACACGGGGTGTGTAGGAGTCATCGGTGTTGTAGTCCAGAAACAGATTTACAGAGTAGACGTAGGTGAGGACAGGAAAGTCTATTTTTATGGAGTGTGGAAGATTGTCCTCTGTGCACCAGAACTCTCGTGACTCCTCAGACATGAGTTCTTTTACTCCGTATCCCTTTTTGCAGGAGCTGAGGAATATTTCCATCATACAGGGAGTATCTTTGAGCAAATAAAATAAATCTAAGGAATAAAAATAAGAGTACTCTTGTTTAAAATGAAAAAGAATGGAAAGTTTAATGCATGTTTATGAAATGAAGCTAATGCATATTTATGAAAGTACCGTTATTCACGCATATAAATTATAACGGTGAATAAATTAATTTTACAGTGAATATAAGATTATTACAGTGAATAAATTAAAGTTATATTAAAAAGTAAAGCAAACAAAGCAACAGTATATTTTATTGTGCCTGGAGAACCTTCATCCACTCATCACGCTCCCTTTCACAGCTAAAGACAAATATATCGCTATCAACGGATATTCCCAGTCTTCCGCGGCGCTGTGCACTCTTTATCTCTATTATTTGGATTACACGCCCGTCCTGGAGCACACTCAGCACATTTCCTATGAACTTGAGAAGAACGATAAAACCTGAGAAAAACGCGTAGCTGGTTCTTTTGTAGACAGCGGTTGTGATGCCCGTGTGAACAAAGGCATCCAGTGCCTTGTCACTAAACTCTCGCAGGGTATTTGCCATGGCTGATTTTACCGCCTCGTCTGTTCTGCAGTCGGCTGTAAACAGATTGACATTTGTTGCACTTAGCTCGCTTTTCATTGTTCTTGAGAGACTGAGCAAGCCATAGACAGCGGTACTGAGCTCTTTGCTGTTTATCGTGGCACAGCTCTTTTTCAGGTACCACTCTGTTTTGGCGCCACATTCAACTTTGAAATAAAATTCAATTCCTTTTTCAGAAACAACCGAAGAATAAAGAGAGATGCTGGGCCTGGTGGCTATGACCGCACCGGGTGCTCTCCACACACAGGGCTCGCTGCAGAGATGCGATTTGCTGAAAACTGGTATGATCCTTCCATCGCTGTTTGTATAAACATTTTTTCTGTTTAAAATGTGTTTTGTATTTGCCAGTTTCTCATCCAGCGTCGAACAGTTCAGCATCGCAGGCCTGTTTTTGTGGATGCTAAAGTCATTTATGAGATCTTTGCTCGATGGCAGCGGCTCCTTCTTGACTTTCATGTTTATTTCCTGGTTGTATTTTGCAATTATACTTTTCACATCCTCTTCCTCTTTTACAAAGCTTATTTTTATCACATCTTCATTCCTCAGGCAGTCACTGGTTACAATACTATTTTCATCGATAGTAAAACCTGCCTCATTGATATCCAAATTACTTTGCAGCTCTTCATACACGTGTTTCTGGAGAGTGTTGATATTGATGCTTTCTGAGTCGTCATTTGTGGCGGTTACTTTCATTTTGCTGATTCTGCTCTCAAAATCAGCCAAATCAAAACAGCTCAGGGAATCCACTTCGGTGGATATCACATCTTCAATATCCTCAGGCTCAGCATCCTCCTCTTCAGAGCTGTCATTCAGGCCTGTAACTCTCTTAAAAAGTGAGTTTTTAATATTCTCCAGACTAGAGTTGTCGAATGTAGAAATTCCATTTTTTTGGGCACTTTTCTGGTTTGGCGAAGAAGAGACGGTCTTTGCCTCATTTAAACTATATTTGAAATCAGAATATTCGCCTGTGTCAGGGCTTTTGGCGCCACTGTCAGGCGCATCAAGTTTTTGCTCTTCCTTCAGGGCCTCAAAATACTGGATGCGTTCCTTGAGGCCCATGCTGCAGCTGTTGTTGCTCGTTGGCGACATGTAAGGCTCTGAGTCGCTCATTTAGGGGTAAAATTTTTAATCGATGGAAAATTGGCTATTTGTTAGTAAACAGGTAAATAAAATAAATAATAAGATATGAGACAGACATATGGACTAAATGATTATTTGTGGGAGAGTGCAGCTGCTTGATTGATTTTTCTATGATTTTCGAATTAAATAAAAATTTTATACAAAAATGAAAATTAGGAAGAAGGAGAAGAAAGACACGAAAAATGATCGTAGAATACTGGTAATACAAGATAAAAACAAATCACTGTAGCATTGTGAGGAAGGTTCTAATAGCAAAATTGTCTGTGCTCTTGCTATATAATTTTCGTAAATCACTGAAAACAAGCAATAAATGGAAATTGAAGTTTGATACGATCAAATATCTAGTAAAATACATGTGAATATTATTTACTTCTATAAAGATATGGTTAAGATACTATTTAGCTGTTTAAAAATGCACAGGTTAGACTATAAACAAAAAGGTATTGTAAATATGCCTATTTAAGCAATTCCACTTTAAACAATTCCGCTTTAAGCAATTCCACTTTAAGCAATGTCATTTTAAACAATTTTATTAATTGAAGAGACTAATTTCTATCATATTGCATTTATATTTGACTAGTTTTCAAAGACAATATACTTTTCACTAACCATGTCCCAGACAGCCGGGATAACAGGCTTGTCAAAGGGAAAGAAACTTAGACAGCTGCTCTTGTTCTCTTTGATGTTCTTGGTATTCAGCTCGTAGTTGAACATTTCGCAGAACTTCAGAAGAACACTCTGGTTCATGTGGTTTACAATCTGGTTTTCAAAAAATCCGCTGATTATTTTCTTAACTGCCTCATTATTTTCCATTGCCGAGGGATTGAAGCACAGCACGTATATTAAGTTCTGTGCCAGAACAAGATACTCGGCACTTGCTGAAGGCTTGATGCCCCCAATAAATTGCACATAGGCCGCGATACACTTGGCTTTAAGCGCTTCGTCGATCTTCGCGCGCGAGAGAAGAGAACAAAACCACGGACTGTAGATCCTCGGCTCTTTTTTAAGCCGGCACAGCAGCCATCCCAAAACAAGCTTCGGGCGCTCACAGCAGAGCAAAAATAAAATAAACTGAATATTCCGCGTTTTGTTGCGGAAAAGGGGCTCAATGATTGCAAAAAGAGAGTCAGTGCCCATTTTGCACAGCATCTCGGCTATCGGGCCCATGCAGCCCTCAACAAGATCGATGTCCTGCTTGAGCTGGGTATTTTCAGAATCTTCCTCTGAACCGCTAAAGGGGGGAGAATCGTATTCAGCAAAGATGGCTTCCCACTCCTCCTCGTCCATGCAGTCGTAGGATGCAGACACGTGCGTGTCTATCTGCACAAGCTTGGCCAGAATATTTTTAATTACCGGCTTTGCCATGTCCTCCGCAGCAGCATACTTCAGATATTCGGGTATCTTCAAGTTGTCGAATGGTACTACATCGAGTGCTTTCAGAATCTCCATTTTTCTCTTTAGCGATATTTTAGTCATTTTATCGGTAAAAATTTTTAAATATTTTTTCAAAAAATGCAATACGCACAGGCATTGCTTTACGGTATGTGGGAATTCTGAAGCTATTTTATATAGCAGGAATAGAACTTATTTATTAGAGCAGGCAATGCCACACTTATTATTTAATTTGGATTTTTTTAAAGTCCAAATGCTAGAGTAATAATATTAGACGCAAATGATAAAGTATTTGCTATGTATTTTATACGCATTGTTTAATCTTCGCGAACCACATATTTTTATATTTTTTCAAGATGCGAAAATATAATACAGTAAGTCCTTTGTAATTAGTGTTAATTGACTGCTTTAGATATTCTTTCTCGATGCACTCACTTTAACAAGTCAAAACGTTAAGTAATCTAAATTTTATTAAATGGAATAAAAAATATTCGGTTTAAAAAATTTTTATTTTTGGTCGTGAAAATGGACTTAATCACATTAGGACAGAAAATAAAACAAGACAAGCTAACATGGCTCCCTGAATACTTAGAAGAGCTGGATGCTCTAGAGGCGCTGATTAAGCTTCCAAATCCGCCAGTAAAGCAGATGAAGCCGCTCATAGCCTTCATCGTGCGCTACTGCTACGTAGAGCCAGAAAGATCCATAGGGGCCCTGGTGGGCGCTCTTTCGGCCATCAAAGACTCAAAAATACGCAAGTCCATTCTTGGAGGGCTCATTTTGGTGCGCCAGAAGCGCCTTATTGATTCTCGCGTGCTTATTAAAAACATACTTCTCTACGGCTCAGATCTGAAGTTCTACCACAAGGGAGTCACTGAGTTTCTTGACTTCTCCTGCTACGATATTCTGGTGGAGTGGTACGGCAAGGGAACAGAGAAGCAGCGCTGTTTCTGCTACTATTTTCTTCTAGTGCTGTTCTCGCGTCTTCCAAAAGTAAAAATACAGAGTAATGCCACTGATGAAGATGATAAAGAAAATAACGATAATCAGGAAGTAACGGATAAAATCTCTGAGTCTAAAACTGAATATCCAAGCAACGTAGATACAAAAGAACTTGAAAGACTTATCTGTGAGAGCCTGTTCAGCAGTGAGAAAATCTCTAAAATCTGCATGCTTTATTTTCTGAATAGAACTGATGTTTCATTTGATATTTCCAGGATTGAGAATGGGGCAGAATACGGAAAGCGCATCTACAAAGAAATAAACGAAACTCTTTTTGACCGGGACGAGAAGATCATGAAGCTGAAGATCTACGTGCTGTTTAAGAATCATTTCGGAATTAAGAAGTCCATCACCAAGATGGTGCTTAAGATGATAGATTTGGACAAGCCTGATTTGCGTGAGCTTTTGGACTGCCTGGTTGCGAGTGTCTCTCCTGACGAGGCTGTTTCTGTTTCCAAAACTATTTCAGATGAGTTTTTGAGCAGAAACAAGGAGGATGATGTTGTGTGCTATGGAATGAATCTAATGAGAGAAATATACTACAAAGTAGCGGGTATTGAGAAAGTGAAGGCAATAGATTTTGAGAACCTGGAGGAGCTGAGCAGCATAGACATGGAGGAAATAGAAGGATCAGAGCAGAGTGAAGCAGTGGATGAAATGGAATCATTAAATGAAGTAGAATCTTTGGAAGAAGTAGATTCAGGATATGAAGAAATGGAATCATTAATTGAAATGGAATCTCTGGAAGAAGAAGAAATATCGGTTGAGATGGAAGCAGTCGAGGAGATAAACTCAAAGGACGGCAGCGAGAGTGAAAGCAAAGAAGAAAACAGCCTTAAGGGCGGGCTTAAAAAGGCTATTTTAGAGCTTATTGAGCCATACAAAGGCAACAGAAGCAAATCAATATGCTTCGCTTATAAAGCACTGCTCAAGGCGCTAATTAAAAATGAGGCAATTGACAAGCCAACAAGCTTTGTGAAGAGAAGTAGCACCAAGGAGGAGAGGGAGAAAATAAGAACCAAAAATAAGGAAGAGCGCAAAAGAGAGATAAAGAAGGAGCGGTATGAAGCCAAGCAGAAGAAGAGGGGTGCAAGAAAGCAGAACAAGAAGAATAAGCTGCTTATGAGCACTAAAAAGAAGTCAAAGAAGTAAATAAACGGCAATTCTACCTTTAAAGAGCTTTAAAAAAATATTTATTTTTCATTCAAGAAGTTTAATGTAGAATAATTTTTAGAAAATAAATAAAAGTGTTATTTTGAATTGTTATCGCATTGGACTACAGGCATTTTGCATTTCCGTTCTCCGAAATATTTAATACAGTTTAATTGGATAAAATATTTATTTTCCATAAATTTTATGGGGAATTATCTTAATGGTAAAGAGCATGATCCGCAATCATGAGATCCGGGTTCGATTCCTGGATTCTCCATTTTTTCTAAAAACATTTCATTTGGTACAGCAATTTTAATTTTTAAAATCAAAAGACAGCTGATGTTTAAGGAACCAATTTTTCAACAAAAAGAATATTATTCGAACCTGCATTATGTTGAATCATTTAAGGGAACAGCAATCTGAAAGAGACTATTATAATATTAAAGTTATAATATGAAAGAACTTATTAAAATATAAAAGGGACTATTATAGCCTGAAAGTTATAATATGATAAAGAATGTTATTAAGATGCCTATTATAATATAATTTACTCATCTTTGTACACTCAGCTGTAGATTTCTATCTTTCCAAAGCACACGTTGTACAGAACAAATTCATCAGAGCATCCATTTATACACTTTCCCTCCAGCTCAGACAATACCAGCGAGAACTGCGCCATCTGCTTGCTGCTTCCCCACAGACTCTCGCTCAGCTGCTGTATGAGCTGCAGACAGCTGTAACTTGCATCTAAGAACATTTTGCAGAATTCCTTAAGATTTACCCGCCTTATCTCCATAAACTCTCTTATTATTTTATCAGGTATCATTCCTATGAAATCATCGATGATAAAATTGTCTCCTGAAATACTGAAGGGCGGATTCAACGGAGCCAGTCCCTGCATCACATTGATGGACCGCCTCATGTCCCCGTTGCATCTCTTGAAGATGTAGCTGTAGAATTCAGAGGGATAGGCAAGGCCCTCACTCTCGCCGATCTTCTCCAGGGCACCGTGCTGCTGCAGCGTAAATTTAAACTTAAGCAGCCTGCTTTTCAGCGGGCCTATGATTCGGTTGTAGTAATTTGTGCAGAATACAAATCTTGTATTTGGAAAGTCTTCAAGGACTCTTCTCAGACAGGTCTGTGCATCACGTGTGAGATTCTCACACTCATCAAGAACAATCACCTGCTTTGAAACTGTGTTGGCTCTTTTCTTGATTTTGTTGCGAATTACATCTATGCCACGCTCATCCGATGCGTTGAGCGTAAGGGTTGGGGACAGCAGCTGTGCGAAGGATGTCTTTCCAGTGCCGGGAGGGCCGTAGAGTAGCAGATGCGGGAAGCCGTTGGCTAGTGCATCCTCCAAGAATCTTCTTATGTGCTCAGGGCAGTTCAGATCTTTGCTTTTCTGTGGGCGGTATTTCTCAGTCCATAGAGAGCTATCTGCCATTAAAAGAGGGTTATAAAAAACGCTTTTATAATAATAATACATATGATAATAGACATTCATTCTTCTAAATAATACACTCTATTCTTCTAAATCATACACTTTATTTTCTATATTAAAATAATGTTATATAAAATTCTAAATAGCTACTTTTAATATTTAGTTAATTTTACTATTTCTACCAATCCGTAAAAATATCATCATCTTGATTTTCTTCAGCTAAATTTCTATTTTCTGTTAGTTCTGTTTTTATACTGAGCGAACTAAGCGATCTCTCCACATCATTTTGACTACCGTTATTTTGATTAATACTATTATTTTCTTTTTCCTTCCTGGAAAAATCATCGCTCCTGCCTTTGCGCCCATCCCGTGAGCTTCTCCTCTTTCGATCGAACAGATACGACGGAACCTCAAGACCCAGCTCCTTAAGCAGCGCCTCCAGATCCTTCTTGAGCTCATACGACAGATCCCCATCGATAAAACTCAGGGCCTTGCCCTCCTTCCCCTCTCTCCCTGTTCTTCCGATTCTATGAATGTACTCCTTGATATCCCTCGGAAAATCATAGTTTATCACAAGACCTACGTCCTTGACATCAATTCCACGCGCAGCAACTGAAGTGGCAACCAAAATATTAAGATCTCCGGACCTGAAACTGGCGAGTGTTGCATTTCTCTGAATTTGATCAAGATCACCGTTGATCGCACTCGCTGAAAACTTGTGATCCTTCAGAAATGCACTGATTCTTGAGCTCATGTTCTTTGTCTCTGTAAAAACAATTACTTTTTCGCTCTTTCCTCCCCAGGCCACTGAAAAGCTCATTTTGGAAAGAACCTGCAAAAGCTGTTCCTTCTTGTCGGCTGCCTCTATAAATTCCTGCTTTATCGACGGAAGTGTCTCATTCTGAATTTCTACTACCATCCTGTCCGCTGGAAGAACCTGATTTATTACGTTAGTTAGTTTTGGAGAATAAGTGGCTGAAAAAAGGCACACTACTGCATTTTTATTTACATAGCTTTTTATCTCAAGCACATCACGCTCAAAACCCATGTCAAGAAGCTTGTCAGCCTCATCGAGTATGAAATACTTGCACTTGGAAAGAGAAATGCGCTCGCTGTTCAGGAGATCCTTCAGGCGGCCAGGGGCTGCAATCAGAACATCAGGTGTCTTTCCTGGGCGGAAGCGCGAGCTCATAGAGCCATAAACTGCCTCTACATACAGCTGCTTTGTGCCACACACAAGTTCTGCCTGGGTTTTTATTTGGTCGCACAGCTCCCTTACAGGTGAAACAACACATATCTGCACACCCGTCTGGCTGTACTTGATATTTTCTATCGCTGGAAGCAGAAAGCACAGGGTCTTTCCCATTCCTGTCGGTGCGCGCACAAGAATGTCCTGCTCATTTTTAATAATTGGAATCGAGTATTTCTGCACAATCGTTGGCTTGCTGAATCCCAGTGCTCGTGCGCATTTAAGTTCTTTCAGATCATTTATGGGCGGAAATGGGCTGTTTGTTGTGACTTTTATTTTTTCATCTTCAATTGTTATTTTTTCAGACGGATTTATTTTATTTTTTGGAGTGCTGCTAGCGGTTTGCTCCTCTATTTTATCTGCGGTGGCATAGGGCTTCGCATCTCTTTTGGAGGTGCCGCCATACTTTTTATTTAAATCAAATGGACTTTTATATTCTCCAGACATGGGCCCAAAACTATTAGAGTTTAAGACACTAAAAATTTGCTAACAAATAAAAATTTTTTAAAATTTTGGAATAATGAGCAGTGAGAAATACAAAACGAATTACAGTAAAAACCGGTTATAGTGAACTCCGGTTATAGTGAACTCCGGATATAGTGAACTCCGGATATAGTGAACTTTTTTCGGTCCCATTTTAGTTAAATTTTATTTTATTAAGGGGAAAGTTCACTATAACCGGTTTCCGGTTATAGTGAACTTTTTAAAAAGAATTTGTAAAATAGTCTAACATGAATAACAGTCAAAAATGAAATTCTTTTAATGTTAAAACGAAAATAAATATTATTAAGGCATTTGAAAGTGGAACTAAGCAAGTTGAGCATGTTAAACACTATAATCTCTCCTCAGCTGCCATCTCAGCCATAAAAAAGAGTAAATTAGAAAAATTAAATGCTTCATTTAGTTCAAACAGATGAATTTTTAAATGAAGAAAGTTGTGTTGTATCAAGCTCTGATGATAAAGAAAATGATAACGGTGAGAATGCGGTTGATGCTACAAGTGCTATTAAAGCATTAGAGGTGTTAAAAGCATTTTTATTCGGAAAATTCAAAGATGATGATATTCTGAATTCCATCTCCATTATTGCAGGAAAACTTGATAAGATTTATTATGAAAGAAAAGTACGTCAAAGAGAAATAACTGAATATTTTATTCATAAATTAAATTTTTTCTAAAATGTTCGTAATTTTTACACCGGTTATAGTGAACTTCCGGTTATAGTGAACAAAATGTTGCGGTCCCGAGGAAGTTCACTATAACCGGTTTTTACTGTATATAAATAGGGATGTTATAAAATATCAATGGAACTCATTAATAAAATAATATCTAAGAATATTATAGACTATTATAGACTCTAGAATATTATAAACTCTAGAATATTGTTTTATAAATGGATTAAAGTTTTGTTTTATATAGTGAATTAAAGATGTGTGTTATAAGCGCATGATGAATTTTTAATATAATGGAACATTAGCACTACGGATAGGAACTGGCCAAATGATTTTTGATTCGTTCTATTCGGCTGATAGTGGGTGGATTGCGGATGACTAGCCAGTTTAAGAAATGGCATGTGTAGGTGTAAATAGCTTTATCGCTCGTTTTTCTTCTGTCCTCTAGGAACTTGATTAAATCTTCTTCATATCCTGTTCCGAAAACTCCTTCATCAGCAGCCAGCTCTCTGGCACAGCGGCTGTAGTTTCGCTCAAATGTGCTTGCATGCTCTATTATAGAGCTGATGAGACACAAATAAAGAACAATACTCTCCGGGCACAGAATTTTTTCAAGAGCGCCGTAGAAATATATCACGGCAAGCAGCGATATTGTCGAATAGATCAGTTTTGCTAGGCACCTCTCCGAATCATCTGCATTTTTTATGTGCTGCATTTGGGAAAGCAAAACAGCGCCTATTACCCTCGGCTCATCTATATATTCCTTTATCAGGTCCTCTGAAAGAAAAATCCAGAGCCCATTCTCACCGCAAACACCATCTCTGTATTTCCTTGATGAGCTGCAGTCTACTAGTATACGGTCTATTTTGAATCCCTTTTTGGCTGCAACATTTTCGATTTCGTCCAAAAGCATTTCTTTCTTTGCTTCTATATCAGCATTTCTCGTGTTTTCTATTAATGTATCTAAAGAATCAGTGCTGTCTAAATTATCTTTAGCATCCGCTTTATTTTCATCAATATTAATAACCTCTGTAGAATCATTATTTATAGCTGTTGCAGTATCGTCTTTAGAAACAATACTCTTTTCAACAATCTTATTTAACCTTCTGGTGCCCCTAGCTAGATATATCCTGATCTTCAGTTTGTCACTCTCTATTAGCAATGGATATGATTCTTCAAATGCGTAGAATACGTATTTCTTCATATACGTATTAAAGTTATATAGTGTTTTGAATGCTATGCAGAGCATAAGCATCTGAACCTTTGTGTATTCTGCGTATAAGCAAACGAATAAGAAAACAAGTCCAATTTCCAGCATAGCGAGTTCTCCATAGTTCTTCTCTCTGGTTTTAATAAAATATCCCACAAAATGTAGGAAATGCCCAAATATAATCCAAAAATCGAAAAAGACAAGCATAGAGGAATAACTTCGCACAGCTTCTTTCGTACTATAAAAGCCCTCTGCTGTGCTGTCCTTGAAGGAGTAGATCCAGAGAAGGGCTAAAATAATCAAAGGAGATATGATTTGTGGTATAAGCATTTTGGTCCATATGATGGCATAGCGTGTTGGTGAATTATCTTCCTTTGGTAATCCGCGGCCGTAGAACTCTGGCCAGATTAAGTAGCATACCATTTGGGAGACAAATATCGCCAGTATTATAGCGATTATCACAGCGAATACTATGCACAGCTTAGTGGATAAGTCTGGATGTATAAGCTTTTTTATAGACTTCACCCTCTCCATTGGTATAAGCTTGTTGACGAGTTTGTCAATGAGAGTTATCGGCAGTAACAGTACTTCAAATACTCTCATCAGCACCATTAAGGGGATTTTAAATCCATTGAAAATATTCGACAAATTCATTTTGTAGCAAAATGCAAAAATTTGCAAAGGATATCAACGTTGAAAGGATCGCTTATTTTCTAGTATTGAAAATGAACATCACTCTTGTCAATAGAGAGGTATTCAGTTGCTATGTCTACTTTTTAAAGCAGCCCCTTAATGCCGCTACACTTCCTTTTTAATATTTATGGATACAATATTGCATCCAGTTATTGGATATAGATTTACAGACCCAAAATTCCATTCATTAATATATTAAAGGGGTGGAATTAGCCAATGAAACATTGTCCAACCCCTTAATATTGAGTTTTTATTGGTAGATAAAGATTTAAATAAAATTCTATAAATCTGCCGTTATGTATTTCAAAGGGCTCGTCGCTGCACTCAGCTTAATCGACAAAGCACATTGTAGACCCGGTTCAGATGAATGTCCTCGCTCTTCAAATATGGGTGCTTCAAAGGAAATTCCTTTTTCAGAAGGCTATAGAAATGAACAAAATCCAAAATTAAGCGATAATCAAAGAATGTTTGCAGATTCGGAAAAACAAAATTCAATCTCTAGGAACAATATTGGCTATTCAAATCAAGAGAAGGAAGGGAGGGCCAATAGACAAGAAATACATTCAAAACAACCTTACGATATGGTTAACACTATGTGCTTGGAAGATATTAGGAAAAGGGATTATGAAAGAGAAAAGATAATCAATAAAGCTCTTGATGAATGCGATAAAAACACTAAAAATTTACTGAGACAATATTTTCAAGAGGAAGATAATAAAAATAGAGATTCTCTACCTCCCAGATACTAAGCCTATAGTATTTACAATTTCTTTTTAAATAAAAAGTTCACAAAATTCATTTACATTGTATTTTAAAAGTGATATTCTGCAAGATAGCACCTTTAAAGATGTAACACTACAGTATAGTCCGCTTAAAGATTACTCGTTTAAGGAGACCTTTTTCATTTTAGTAGAACGTAAATGTTGGTCCCCACTTATTTTTCTTAAGCAAACTTTACTGTAGTTTTTCATTTTTCTAGTAACATTAAGGCAGAAGGGGTAAAAAATTTTTAATATTACCCTAATGTTTTTCAAGGGGCTTATCGCTACACTCAGCTTAATTCAGAAAGCACAATGTTCAAATGAACCAAATCAAAGTCCTTGCTCTTCTAAAATGGATACTTTGAATGAAAATCCTTGTTCCGCTGGCTGTGGCAATGGACAAATCATTGCTTCAAACACAAAAGGTAGTATGGATGATAAAGCACTAGAAATTATAAGGGGAAGGATATATAAACTTAATATAGCAATAAACATACTGCAAAATATAAGAGGCGTGGAAATTGATCATGAAGAACTAGGGCAACTAATTGCTGAAAGAAATGCGTTGAAGAAAATCTTATGAATATCAAGAAGAAGCGTTTGTAAAAGACTGTTTGAAAAATGACAATAAAAAACACTTATGAATATTATGAAGAACAAGACATACAGAAATGCTTATATGGCCTTTCAAAACCTCGGCTACAATATTTAAATAATTTTTTTTTTCATTACCGGTTTTCCTTGAAAATAAGACCTGGTCTTTTTATCAAGGAAGTGTCTTTTTTTTAAAAAGTTTTAAAAATCAAAAATAAGACCGGTCTTATTTTCGAGAAAACAGAAACCGAAAAAATTGAAGTCAAGTTCAATTTAAGTTTTCTGCGAGCTGATAAAACTATTGATACAAAAATTACCACCTACTTTATAAGAATAAAATTGTTTTTAGCATTTTTGGTACATTTTTTATTTTACTTTTAAATTTCTAAGCAGTTTTATTTATTTTAAATCCTAATAAACTTCTAATCATTACAAAACTCAAAATTTAAAATTTTAGTTTCGAAAATAAGACCACTCGAAAATAGGACCACTGGTCTTATTTTCAAGGAAAACCGGTAATTCTTTTTTAGTATTTCTAAAGCAATGCACTGCAAAATGACATTCTTAAAGATTTAATGCTAGTTTTAAGTTTTTTTATGTATTCCTGATAAGTTAAATTTCCGTCATGTATTTTGCCGCATTTTCGATAAAAATTTTAGCATTTTTATTTTCATAAAAATTTGACCATATGCAGCAGAATAACAGATTTATCAAACTTGAAAAAAAGAAAGAAGAGAAGAAGGAGAGCAAATTCTCAGCCAATGACTATGGAAGGAAGAGTTATGAAGAGTATATTGCAAAGAAGAACGCGCCTTCTGAGCCAAAAGCAGAAAATAAAAAGATTAAGAATAATGACGGAAGCTCATCAGCTAAAAAGCCTTCATCTTCAAAAGCTACTAAAACCGGTGATAATAAGCACAATACAAAATCAAGTGTCAATAAAGAAGAATCATCTAAGAAAGTAGAATGCACTAATAAAAAATTTGATAATGGCAAAAAGACAGACAAAAAATCATCACACATTAATAAAAATACCAGTGCAAAGAATAATAAAGATATAAATCATAAACAAGATAAAAAAGAAGTAGATAAAAAATATAAAAAAGAAGCAGATAAGACGTTCAGCAAAGAGGATATGCTCGATAAAAAGCCATTAAAATACGACAGAAGCTCTAAATTCACCTATAACTTGGTGGATGCAAAGAATGACGAGCGAGAGCTTATCCTGCACGGTACTTCGAATGACAAGCTGACATGCCTTACGCTCTTCTGTGCCAGGAATCCGTCATCAGAGAACTACAAACAGCTCATTCACTTTGCAGACAACAAGCGCAATGATGTTCTTTATGATGTGATAAAGGCACTGCGAGACCTGGTGAAGGAACAAATACCTGAGGATTATTACATACAAACAAAGATAGTAAAGACCATGGAGGTAGGGCTTAAGAACCAGTACATAAAAGAAAAGGTTCTAGATGTAGTGGCTGTCTTAATAAGGGCTGAAGTATTCCCTGAGGAATTAATTTCAATCCTTGTTGAAAGATTCATAGAGAAGGGGGATGTTCTAGAGAAAGTACAAAATACAGTTAAAGGCATATTTAGGCTGTACGAAGAAGACATAATAAAGAATATAGAGGATTTTTACTACAAAAATGATAATTTCAGGGCACAGAATGCGATGCTGAAGTTTGTGAGTGATCTTGAGCCAGTGAACAGACAACTTCTGGTAAACTTTTTTAATTTAGCACTGACATCACTATCAGTGGCCTCATATCCCGAGGAGCAGAAGGATATTATGATGAACACGATTGTTAATGGGCTATCAGCCAGTGTTGTTGGATGCGATTCTGTGCATATCGACCAGATTGAAATGATTAGAAACTATTTGAAATCAGCCAAGTCTGCTGTTTCCTGTCTGACGCTGCTGCACCGGGTGAATGATCCATATCTGCCAGCATACATTCTGAAAATAGTAAAATGCCATATCTTAGTGAACACACCGTATGAATCACAGTTCCTTAATATTCTGTATGAAATGAAGAACAGCAGCGATATCATCACTAAGGTGCTGAATAACTCATTTTACTTTTCAGTGCAGTACGTTATTTCGCTGCTTATCATCGCCAATATCCGTTCTATAGATCCATCAGGCCTTTATGGGCTCTTCATTCTCAACCGCCATTACCATCCGCTGGTAAGAGACTTTTCATTACGAATGATGCACGGGAAAAAGCTTGATGTATTTGATCCGTATGACAAGATTATGATGGAGAGCAAGACAAAGAAGGCATCAGAAGAACAGTAAAATAAAGACCTATTTATTAAACTTATGTATTCTTTTTAAAACTAGTATTCGGGTTGTATGATATCCTTAATAATATTTTAAGAATAGAGATATAACTCTAATATTGGATTGTAAAAAAACGTATTCTGCTATAGCAATTGAAAATTAAATTATTTAGGTGTGCAATAAAGTTGTTTTATTATTCATAAAAAAAGATTTTAAATTTCGGCAGTTTTAGTTGAAATTAAACTAATGTCTCGAATAATGTAAAGACACTGCATTAGTTAACAAAATAAAATCAGCCCCTTTAAACTGAGTATTCATTTGATGGCTGAGATTCAAGTAAAAACCAATTTTTAGCCGCATGATTTTCAAAGGAATTATCCACATACTTAGTTTTCTGCTTCAGGCACATTGCTCAAATGAATGTGTGCAGGACCAAGGCCCTTTAAGAGTGGAGACTACAAATGAAAACCTTCGTTGTGGACGGAAAAGACAGATTTCTGCCGAGTCTGAGATAGAAAAAAAACGAAAAATTGAAAGAGCAACAGAAACTGGTGAGAAGCTTCAAAAATTAGTAGGGGAAATAGAAAGATCAGACAGAGAAATAGTTAATCTAATAGAAGTGGCAAAATTAAATGAGAAAATGAAAAATACGAAAATGGGGGATGAGAAGTTTTAGAATAGACACAGAAATCTCAAACTATCTCTTTGATGCTAGCTTAAATTATTGAACAACTTAGGTGTAAAAAAGGCTGTAACACTTTTGAAAATAACTATTTGCACAGGATTTCTTTATGATAAAATGTCGAAAGGTGTAGCATTAGGATGTAAAAGATCTTAATCTCGCTAATAAGTGGCATATGAAGCAATATAGTGCGGCCAATTTACTACTATAATAAAAAGATCTGTAAAAATGAAGATATAAATCATACAAAACTATGCATAATTATAACATTGATAGTCAGTTTGTAAATGAAAACGCAACATCTCTTCTTTACTCAAAGGTGATGCATCAAGAAAAAACTTAATTTATCAACCATATGATCTTCAAGGGGAATTATATGTCACTCTGTATACTTCACAAGGCACAATGCTCAAATGATAAAGCCTCATGCTCTTCAGTAATGGAGGCATCAAATGAAAATTCACTTTATGGATGCGAAGGTACAGATCCAAACGAAATCAGAATGACAGGACTGCAGGAGATTGCAGCACTATCTAAACTCAAAGAAGATTTAAAGAGTAAAAGAGAGGCAGAAGGAGTGAGGAAAGCTGCTAACTAGCAAGTAAAACTGTTGAATCTTGTTTTAATTTCTTTTTATATTTGTATAGTACATTAAAAATCATGCTATAAGACTATTTTTAAAGATCGTTTCAAAAGTTTGTTGTTCTTGTATCTAGCAATTTTTCATTATAAGGCACCGCAAGTGGCTATTGAAATCTACGAACACAAATACAGTATGCATTATTTTTCCTTACTTTTTACTAAAGGGGTTTCAGATGAAAAATACTTTTAATTGTTCCAAACGTTTACAAATGTGGATTTCAATTGTTTTAAACCCATATTTTATATGGCTAACGTTTAATTCAACAACTAAAACACTCAATTTTCTTAATTGCTTTAGAGTATCTATTTATTGTAATAAACATTAGAAACAGCCTATCTCATATAAATATTTATTGCTCATTTGTAAACAGCTGGTGGTGCAGCCGCTCTACCAGCCGTGCCATCCCTTCCTTTTCGTTCAGTTCCTCCAGCAGCCCCAGGGCTGTTTCACCTGCACCCAAAACACTAAAAATCCTTTCTATTTTGTACTCTATAAAATCATTGATCTTCTCCATATTTACAACAAAACGCACGATTCTTCTGCACACATTTTCAGTATTTTCGGTGTCACCAACAAACACATAGTTCATTAGCTCCAGCTCCATTTCCATGAGCGTGTCATCCCGATCTCCGCCATCACCGCTCAAAACAGAGCAGAAATCTGCATTCAGCGCAAACCACATTTTTGCCTCTTTATTGTAGTAAATAAACTCCTTCTCTTCGTACTGTGCCACCAGATAGTACATTTTGTTGAGCTGAATCTTCATAAGGCCTTTCGTCTTCGGCATTTTTCCATATTCCACACTTCCGAAGCCAAGCCTTTTGCTATTAGAACTATTTCCCAAATTAAGTATTTTAAACTCGCCCGTTGTATCTAAAACCAGCAGCCTGTCCTCAAGCAAATCAGCAAATGCCACCTTCATCGTTATATACGGGAGAAGCAGCAGTCCGCTCTCGAGTCCATAGACCTGGATATGCTTGCCAATTGTAACCAGGTACTTCTTGTTGCAGCAAATAATATTAAAGTTGCCCGATAGCGTATAAATTTCCCGGCTGTTTCTTTTGGCTTTTACGCTGCTCTCACCCACTTCTACCGCTATTTCTCCAAAAGCATAATTTACCATATTGTTTTTATTAATTTTTAGTTTGTCCGGGATGTTTGTATTAAAAAGAACAACACTGCTCTCTGCAATATTCGCTGTACTCACAGGAGCGTTGCTTCCATTCACAAGCGTCGGTGTAATTCTTTTTGGTTTCAGAACATCATCCTTTACTGCGATTTTATTATATTCCTCATCCTTTATTACAGGTTTATTAATTATTTCAGTGCTTACAGCTACCTTGTTAGATTCTTCGTTCACAGCAATCTTATTGAAATTCTCATCAGATTCTTTCGGTAAATCACTCACAGAAACAGTTTTTGTATTTGGAATGGCACTTTTACCTGTATTCCTTACAGCTTCCTTTATTGCTATCTTTAAGCCTTTCTCCTTGACAGGTGTGCTTTTGAGTTCCTGCGATATTTCCTTCAGCTCCTTTGAATTCAAGAGGATGCTTGACTTGTTATTTATAATATCTTCATTCAGAATCAAAGAGAGCTTTTTGTTGTTAATCTTAAAATCCCCCATTTCAGGCAACTTCCGCTTTTGCACCTTGAAACTCTCAG
The DNA here is from genome assembly GCA_024243835.1 of Enteropsectra breve. Classification (NCBI taxonomy): domain Eukaryota; kingdom Fungi; phylum Microsporidia; genus Enteropsectra; species Enteropsectra breve. The sequence goes on along the minus strand of JALPMN010000632.1, from coordinate 25,703 downwards.
TTCTTGCCTTTTTGCTTTCCCTCAGCTGCATATTTGTCTTGCTGAATGGCAGTCCCATCTCCTCCTCGTCAGACTCCGCATCCGCAACTCTCCCCAGATCTTCACTGCTGAATTCAATTTTCTTCACTACTCCGTCAAAAGAACAGGCGTACAAAGTAAGGTTGTCCCAGACCATATCGAGAACAGGCGCTTCAGTAAAGTTCTTGATGAGAAGAAAAGGCTTTGGATTGGCTGTAGACCAAAAGCTTATAGAGAGGTCCTGTGATGCGACCGCAAGCACCGCATATTTATCACTGCAGCTTTTTTTATTTTCGCTGTCATTTATAACAATATTAATCTCATTAGAACCATTTTTGAAATCATTTGTACTATTATCAATATTATTTTTTACATTTATATTAGCACTATTATCAGTATTTTTATTCACATTTATGTTAGCACTATTAGTGCTATTGTTATTCACATTTATATTAGCACCATTATCGACATTATTTTTAGTATCATCAATATTATTTTTTACATTTATGTTAGTATTGTTATCAATATTATTAGCACTATTATTAACACTTTGGTTTATAATTGCCTTGAATTTATTGGGATTAAAAGACGTAATTTCACTCGGAGACACATGGCCAAACAGAGAAAACTCTCGCTCCAAAGAACTGTTAAAAACATCAACCGTAGGGTTTTTCCTGTTGAACTGCAGGCCAACACTCACGTACTTAGAGCACGGGGAGAAGGAGAGACGCGAGTTCAATGACTCCACAATCACACATTTCTCTGTGTTGAATTTGCTCACAAACTCAAAATTCTTGTACATTTTAACCACCCCCTCCGTGTAGATGCAGATGAGCTGTGAGTTTGGAGAAACAGCCAGGCCTGTAATTGATTTTTTAGTTTTTAGTTTTTTAAGCAGATTAAAAGAAACCGTTCGGTTGGTGAAGAATCTGCTGATGTTATTTTCAGGGGTGCTGTTGAATGTGCTGATAAAAATATTTCCATCCAGATCTGCTGTTACAATGAAGTTTCCTCCCCACTCTACATTTGTTACGTCTATGGGGTGCTTTATCGTGTGAATTGGCGCCTCATAGTCACTGGTGCTGTAGACATAAACAAAGCCATCATCCCCGGCCGATGCCAGGAGCTGTCCGTCACGCGAGAAGCGCGCAGAAGACACTGATCCCACGTGCTTCTTCACCGTTCGTATATGCCGGTAGCTGCTGTCCCAGATCTTCAGCTCGCCATTGAGCCCTCCGGTTGCAAAGTGGGTGCTGTTCCTGTCTATTGTGAAAATAGGTTCTGGATGCTTTATGATGTGTTCGATTGGTGTTTTGGAGATGATCATCTGAATGGGCAGCACACAACAAATTTTTATTCAGAGATTTTCTATGTTGCAAATGCACTTGTGTGTTTTGTTTGATGATTTTTTCAATAGAAAATTTAAAAAATATTTATTATATCACTATTATGAATTACAATACGGCACATCCCACTGTTATGATATATGATGAATATAGTGCATATCCATCTACTATAGTTGTAAATATCTATATAAATGTATTTGATATAAAAGTATTTAATATAAAAGTAAAACCTGCTTAGTATAATTTTATAACTGATATGTATGCACACATGCATAAATATGAAAAAGAACAAACTAAAGAAAGACTTCACATACTACGCAATTATCAAGGAAGCAATCGAAAGCTATCCGTACAGAAGAGCAACAGCCGAGCAGATCTTCAACTACATCACGGGGAAGCATCCGGGGCTTTTTATGGTATGGAACTCGATGACATGGAAGGGGAACATACGGCAGATGCTCTCCAAGAATCCTGAATTTGTCAAGATAAAGATGGAAACGAGCAGAAAACTGAACTGGTGGACCTATAAGCCGATGGACGAACTTGAGGCCGAGGAAAGAGCGCTACGCAAGATGCTCTCAAGCCCGCCTAGCAACGGAAAATACGTGAGCTTTTATGGCTGTGACGAGGAGAAGGAGAATATTCCTAACGGAAATTATAAATAGAAAAAACTAAATAAACTCTATATGAGCAGGATTTAATTTTTAAATATCCGCTTTATGTGGCCGAAATACCCCCTAACTCCTTTGTTTTCGCTAGATACTTTTCTCTCTTTAACATCAAATGTGTAGAGTCTCGTGTAGTTTTCATTCCCGTTGTTATACAAAAGACAGTTTTCATCACTGCCTGAATAATTATCATTGATATCCAGACAAGCATTCTTATTGTCGCTCTCAGTTTCATTGTCTATAAACTTAATTGCCTTACTCCGCAAGATGCTCTTGTATTCTTCGTACGGCTCGCGGCTCACTATCTTATCAACGATACGCCGGTGCTTTTTCTCCACTTCTTTGAACTTTTGAAACAGTTCATACACCTCGCACAGGCGCTTGCTAACTACAGGCCTCTTCTTTTCAGTCTTCTTATATTTAAAGCGTATTATTTTTCGCAGCTTCTTTACTGTGATACCTGAGATTCTAAATGTGAAGCACTGGAAATTATTGGAGAATTCGCTTGTGTCACTGTAAACTGAATCAAGTCTGACGGAATAATTCAGATTGTTTTCGATGGAAAATACGCCTTTTAACGGGAAGCTATCAGATCCAGCGTACATTGGAGACATTCTGGTGCTATTTTCATAAAATTCATCCAACTCGCTGCTATAAATGCACGACACATAGCAGTATTTAGCTGCACCATCTCCGCTAAGATACTTTCTCAATGGTGCAACATTCCATATCTCCTTGGCACAGGCAATGCAGACCTCTATGCTTTTGTCTGCATAGCACACGATGCCTTTTTGCCCACGAGTGACTTTAGTGAATCTTTCTCCGTTTATTATTAAGTCAGGTCTTTGCTGGAATATAAACTCTGTCTCTATAGTAACAGCATCGCTGCACCGTATAAAGCTGTTTTTTGTGATATTTAGCTCACAGCACTTTCCAGAGATATATTTCACTGCAGTTAGCCAGTATGTAAGACCTGAGGCATAAAATGAAACGAATGATGATCCTTTCAGCCTCATCAGGGGATGGAAGAAATTTTAAAATTTTTATACCTTACAAATAATGATGATTATGTTATTTCAAGTGGACGGAGACTATCTTTATAATTTGTTTTAACAGCTGTAGGCTAACTCGATTTCTATAGTCCTGTTACATATTAAATCCCTTGCTGACAAATGAAAATGTAAAAAAATTTTCATTAGGAAAATTAATAGTATTCCTGAAATTTTTAATTTCTAACTTAATTAATGGCTATCTCAACAAACGATATAAAACTAGATTCTATTTATCTACATCTAGCATAATAAATACTTTCAGGTTAGTCAACCATTTAAATTGCACTTTGATTTATTCTAAAAGTTTTTCTCAAATCGAAAGATGAGAAAAATTATAATTCCTTCATTAAAAATAGAATTTACTCAGTCTGTTGTACAAGCTGATACTATGGCATTTTAATAGGCAATTATTTTTCATAAAGAGGTAAGCATCATAATTCTAGTAGTAAACAAACTTTAAAATCATTAATCTAAAACACCCAGCTTAAACTTGAGCCTCAACAATGATAGTAAAAAAAAGTTCATTCTTTGAAAATTTAATGCTTAAATATTGCATAAAGCATTACTGCTAGTAAAATTGCTGATGCACCTAAAAGCACACAGATGACAGTATTTTTGAGAGTATGCTTTTCGGTGGATGTGCTGCCATTCTGATTATCGTTTATATCATCTTTTGGAGTCTCTTCATTATTTTGCTTTGTTCCTTTATCTGCTTTGTTATTAGAAACCGATTGATTTTCGCCATCCACCAATCCATTTGGCTGTAATTTGCTGTCAGACTTAGGTTCCCTTTTGTCTTTTCTTCCACTTGATCCATTAGCTTGCATTTTTGCTAAATCATTAGGCACTGTGGGATTCTCTTTAGGCACTTCCACAGGCAGCTCTATTTGTTGTTCTTGGCCTGCTTTTTTAGTTTTATTTTGATCTGTCGATGTGCTCTGTCCTTTCGTCACATTCTGCTTGATGGCACCCACACTATGATTTTCTAATGATCCTTCTTTTTTTGCAAATCCAAGTAATTCACCATTAGAAGACCATTTATGCCCTGACTGTTCATTTCTATTTATCACAGATCCAGCTGTTAAAGGAGTTTTGCTTTTCTCAGGTTTCGTATTGTCTGTCTGGCCTACGTTTTCATTTTTGATCCACCTTTCAAGAAACTCTACTGTTTTGAGCTGTTCTTCAATAGCAGCATCGGGTCCAAAAAGACCTCCCCGTCTCTGTGGGTTCTCTGCGTTGTTCAGTGTAGCTACAGGCTTCTTAGCTTGCGGTTGCTTTTCTGGCTCTGGATCGTCGATTTTATTCTCTTGCGCTTTGGAAATTCTTATTTTATCAACAGCATAGATGAATTCCTTCAGGAATTGTTCATTGCTTATATCCTTAAATTCAAAAAAGGCATTTTCTCCTTTGACAATTAAGTTGCTCAAAGTCTTTTTCTCTTCTTCTGTTATATCAGTAGGAGCAGTAAGAAAGTCAAAAGCGGATATTTTTCCTTTGCTGAAACTTAAATTACCGGTAAACACAACTTTATCTTCTGCTTGCTGATTTTGCATAGACTTTTTTAAAATTGCATCATCCTCTGCAACTTCAATGTACATTTTTATCATATCAGCTGCAGTCCCTTGAGCTACCTTGGCTATATTTGCAAAGCAATCTGCTATACATACATTTGCAAAGCATTTAGAACAGATTATGTTTTTTGTCTTTTCTGCGCTTTTAGCTACTAAAACAACGCCGACTTTAACCGAAGTCTCCTCGGGCATCTGCCGAAGAATATAGTTTTGTGCATGCACTACTGCTCTGTTACTAGTTTCCAGGATGTTCAGACTACAGCACTCTTCTTTCTGCTCTTTCAAGCTGCAAATTGCTTTCAGAAAAAGGAGTATCTTCATATGGGCTGAATTTTTAAAAAATAAAAGTCTGTTGATAACGACTGATATTTTCTTTATGACAAGACATGATTTGAAATATAAAGTTTAGTTATTTGTTACGATTTATGATGAGGATTATTTATGACCAACCACGTGCTAATTTTGAATGGATATCTTTAAAATTATAAAATTTTTTTCAAAAATTATAAAAAGAAGCTATATGAATTTCAAAGTCATGTATCGTTTGGTTTCACTATAACGTTGTGCATCTCTTGAATACTTGCATATTTTTATATAGAAAATTTTTCTCATCGTGTTATGAGAAATGCTTGTATTAAAAACTAGAAAGTTATACAACATATGAATAGCCTTGTCCTAAATGATTACGATGCATGAATATTCATCAATTAGCTTTTATTGTGGTCTGATAAGAGGAATAAGATAAGATAAACTAGTCTTTTGAAAGAAGATCTGCATAATTATACAAAGATGGTTTTATTGATCATACAAGAAGCAAATAAATACTCTTTAGCTACTGTAAGTTCTAAGGGCATTAATTCAACAAACTATGCTATGTGATTATCGCATAACTCTAAAATACCAAATTTTTATAAAAACAAAGCAGTATTATTTTTTAATTTGCATAAACATTTATTTAGTTCTTACGTGTAATCTCAGGGAGAGAGAACTGTCTGCTTCCTCCAGACTGGATCACATAGTTCTTAAGAAGAGATGTCAATTCAACATCAGAAACAATGGCACCATTGATGTGTTTGGGAGACATTTTCTTCTTTCCCTCGTTCTGGCAGCTGTTCTTTCCGCCATCGAGGATTTCAAGCATTATATAGGTGACTGCTGCAGAACATGCCTTGAGGGTGTCTCTGCTTACTCTCATCTTGGTCAGCTTCTTTACGATTCTCTTGATGTGTGCTGGTTTGAATGTTGTTGCTGACTTGTCCTCATTCTTCTCTTTCTTTGGATCTCTCTTTCCGCCTTTTCCGCCGCTCATTGAGGGTGAAATATTTTTTTATTTTATAGATATTTTAGGAGGGAAAAGTTCCTCACGATATTCGTCTTTGTTTTACAAGGCAAATGGCTCTAAAAATTTTGTTTTGTTTTTTTCCCGCCAAAAATGCAAAGGAGAGATAAAAAGGGCTGATTTGCAAACCAATGAACAAGTTGTTAGTCCTGGAAATAATGCGAATCTGAAGTATTCACTCCATACAAATGGTGGTAACAAGGCTGTACCAAATATTCGCGGAATAATAAATAAAATGTATATCACAAGAAATTCACTGCTTAACAGATAAGCATTACTAAAATAAGTTGTAGAAAAATTCAAGAAGGAATAAAGTCAGCAAGCATACAGAAGATGCTCAAGCTGAACAAGTATTCAGAAGTCGTATAAGAAAGGGATAATAAATGCTTACTGTTAAAACTAAGATTGTTAAAGGAATCTATTTGAGTCTCTTTTTGAGCAAACAATGCTGAATGAGCAATGTTTTCTATAAATGGATGCAAGGGCTAGTCAGAAAATACTATCGCAATGTGCGATATTCCTGAGGCTCTCTGTACATATGGCATAGTACAATCAGAAATTAAAGTTATAATTTAGATAAATCTAACTACCAGGGTTTAAATAAAGCTTCTAAAATTATACTACATGATTGTACAATGCAAATAGGATTATAGGATTATAGGATTTAATTTATTAAAGTACATAATGGGTATATTTTAAGCCTTTCATAACCGCTAAAAATAAATGTATTAATTATCCTAGCCACTATGGCCTAAAAGCAGCAAGCCGCGGGTAGAACAGGCTTTCATCTTAACTTCTTCGTATCCTTCTTCTTCAAGCTGCTCAGGAGTGTCACTAATATAAAACATCAAATCTGGAAGATCCCTCACTAAAAGGATTTCATCTCTTTTTCTCGCGATTCTAAAAATCCGTTCTTCTCCTGTTGCTATACTCGCCATTATAATCCTCCTGCCATTGCTCATATCTACAGATATAAGTTCAGTCTCAAAATCAATGCCAACAAGCCTAAATCCTTTCGCTCCAACAGCAAGCCTCCAGCAGCTTAAGTCATCAAATATTGCAATTACGTGCTGCTTAATATTTATTGGGTGATCACTATTTTTTAAGGCGAATGCTCTTGGGACTTCATAGTGCTCAGAGGATTCGTGTGGGAATCTCGCTATAGAAAAAGACTGTTCGTGTGTTCTCTTTCTTCCTGCAGAGAGAATTGTTGCTATCATTAGCACAAACGAAGCAACTCCAGATCTAGAAAGGCAAAGCATTTTACAAGATATGTGAGAAAATTTAAATTTATTTTGAAAATAAAATATGATATGGCTATAGTTTAGTGGGGTAAATCCGCGTTTTATTTATTCAAAATTGTACTTTGATGCGGCCTATAGCTATTTCCTTAACTTGATTGTTGTAACCTTTAAAATTACGTATTTTATCATTATACGTGGTGCGGTGAGTGACTATCTTAAAACATACTATGGTAATAAAGAGTAATTTAATAGTATTATTAGAAACTTAAGCATCTTTTGTTGTCGTAACTGATGATGTACTTGCAAGACAGAAGTATCAAAGAAAATGAAGACAGTGCTTTAAACCGGACCTTAACTAATAGCTTGTGTAAAGATGAAGACAATTTGTTTTAAAATTTTATTGAAGGTACTTCGTATTTGAGTTTAAAGCACTATTTTCGCAGTTTAAACTGGCACCACTACGAAGACTGAACTACTCGTTCCTTAGTCACTGTGGTGTAAAAGAAAATAACCCCGGATGGAATTAGCTTTCAACCTAACTTCTTCGAACCCGAGTCTTATAAGTGCATCTGGGGTTCTACCAATAATAGACATTTCTGATGACAAGTCTTGCTCAATAAAGATTTCACCCGCATTTCTCTCGATCTTAAAAACTCGTTCTGCCCATGAGATCATAGAAGTGACTGCAATTCTTGTGCCACTCCTTGTATTCGCTGGTATGAATTCAGTCTCAAAATCAACAGACACAAGTTTAAAACCTGTTTCTTTAACAACCAGGCGCCAGTTCCCTATGTCATCACTGACTGTAATAATATGATTCAGGTCTTCTGCTGAGTGCCATCTATCCTTAAGAATAAAAGCTCTTGGAATCTCAGCATGTTCAGATGATTCGAGTGGAAACCTCGCCACTGAGAATGTTGCTGGATGCATCATTTCAATACTTGCAGTGAAGACTGGCATTAATTTAAGTGCAAACAAGTTTATCCAAGACTCTACAAGGTACATCATGCTATTATAGTCAATTCTGCAATTAAAAAATTTATTACTAAAATTAAAAAATGGGTTTATTAAGGTTCGATAAAGAGAATCTTTATATGGCTTTTTTATTTAAAAATTTAGTGCTGCTCATTAGAAATAAGCCTCTTATACGCAATGCTTTGTTGCAAGAGGGTTCCATTAAACAGTTTTTATACGCTGTAAAAATATCTTACTTTTTACAAAGTCAACTCTACTGCTGAACTATCCAAACAGAAACTTTAAATATTAAAGAAGATGAATAATAATTGAAAGTGAAGAAACCATTTATTTAATTTTAACCTTGATCATCTATTCAAAGCTACATAATAAAATGGCATTGGCAGAAGGCTTTTGGAGATTTTCATAAAAAATGGATTCGATTTATAATGCATAGGGAATGCATTGCATGCTTAGCATCTGGGTTTAAGCCCGAGGTTTAGGTATAGCACCTGGGTCACTACAGGTTAAAAGAATAAAACCCTCTCTAGACATAGCTTTCATTCTAACTTCTTCAAACCCTTCTCTTTGAAGCTCCTCTAAGTTTTCACCAATAGTATTTGTCTTGTCATCATCCCAATTCAGATATACTCTACCATTAACCCACGTAACAATAAAGTGGTTTTCCTTTTTTGATCCTATAGTATGGAATATAATTCTAGTGCCTTCGTCCATACACAAGCCTATTATCGTTTGAAAGTCATCGTTTTTGAGTGTAATTGCATAGTTTTCAGGCTCAACATCACATCTGTGAAAATACTTATTGTTTACAATAATGTGCTTCTTTACGAGGTTTGGAGTATGCCATTGATCCTTTAAAATAAAGACTCTTGGTATTTGATCACAGTTAGGGGATTCGTGGGGAAATCTTGCCAAGGAAAAGGATGTATCCCAGTCAAGCAGTGGGCCTGCCGTGAGAATTGGCACTATCTTTAGCATAAAAATTAGAATGCTTGATCCTGACATATTGACCATGGATCATTAAAAATTTTCAAATTTTTACAATCAAACTTGTATGACTTTAGGAAAATAGGACCGGAAATTTTTAAATTGTGAAATTATAAAGTCTATTGAATAACTAAAAATGATGAATTTGTTAGCAAAAGATAGTTTACGCTTAATCATTGATTTATATTAATGATCGTGACATGTTCTACTAATATAAAAATTTACGCATGAAAAAATTGAATAAATTTTTAAAAGGAGATTTTATTAGTGTAAAAACAAGGGCAAAAGCCCTATATGCGTTGGCACCAGAGGGCAATGCTCCAACAGAAGTAAAATAAATGTTTAAGTTTTCTTAAAATAATCATCATGACATCTTGTCTCTAACCTTTATTAATAAAATTTTACGTAGTTTTTAACTTCCTATAGTATATTGTATTAATATTAATAGTGATACAAATAACTAAATACCCTTTTAGGTTATGTTATTCTTTTTACAACATAAAATGTAAGAATCTATTGATATAACAGCCTAAGTTCTTCAAAGACAACAGAATTAATTATATCCAATATTAAAGACCATATAAAATGAGCACATTACTTTTTAAAATTCATCTGAAAGATTTCTATTGCTTAAATAACTGGCTTTAATGAATTGTTTAAATATAGAAATAGTAGATGCTATTTTTTATTGAGCGTACTTCGTACTTGAGTATAAGGCTTATTATTGTGTATATGAGTATAAGACTTATTATTGTAAATTAAACTGGCACCAACACGAAGACTGAGCTACTCGTTCCTTAGTACCTGTGGTGTAAAAGAAAATTACCCCGGATGGAATTAGCTTTCAACCTAACTTCTTCGAACCCGAGTCTTTCAAGTGCATCTGGGGTTCGACCAACAAAAGACACTTCTGATGACAAGTCTTGCTCAACAAGGATTTCACCCGCATTCCTCTCGATCTTAAAAACTCGTGCTCCTCTTAATTGCATGGTCATGATTGCAATTCTTGTGCCACTCCTTGTATTCGCTGGTATGAATACAGTCTCAAAATCAACGGACACAAGTATAAAACCTGTTTCTTCAACAACAAGGTGCCAGTTCCTTATGTCATCACTGACCGTAATTATGTGTTTCAAGTCTTCTGCTGAGTGCTTTCTATCCTTCAGAACAAAAGCTCTTGGAATCTCAGCATGTTCAGATGATTCATGTGGAAATCTCGCCACAGAGAATGTTGCTGTATGCATCATTTCAATACTTGTAGTGAAGACTGGCACTAATTCAAGTGCAAACAAGATTAGCCAAGATTTTACAAAGTACATCAAGTTTTAAAGTCAATGCTGCAATTAAAAATTTTATTTTTGGAATAAAAAAATGGATTTATTAAGGGTCGGTAAAGAGATGCTGCACAAGGCTTTTTTATTTAAAAAATTAGTGCGGCACATTAGAAATAAGCCTCTTATACGCAGTGCCTTGCAGCAAGTGGAATTCTATTAAACATGTTGTTTATATGCTGTAAAAATATCTTGTTTTAGATTATTAATAAACGTTACTGCTGAACTATCCAAACAGAAACTTTAAATATTAAAGAAGATGGATAATAATTGAAAGTGACTAGACCATTTACTTAACTTTAATCCAAATCCTTTATTCAAAGCTACTAAATAAAACGGCATTGGCAGAAGGCTTTTGGAGAATTTCATAAAAAGTGGGTTCTACTTTGTAATGCATGAACAAGACATACATTTCATGCTTCGCATTTGGGTTTAAGCCTGAGGTATGTGCATCGCAAATGGGCTACTACCAGTTAAAAGAAAAGTACCGTGTCTTGACATACCATTTATTCTAACTTCTTCAAACCCTTCTCTTTGAAGCTCCTCTAAGTTTCCGATAATAGTAGTTGGCTTGTGATCTTCCCATTCCAGGTATAGCCTACCATTAGTCCTCTTAACATTACAATGCACATCAAGTATTGATCCTATAGTATGAAATATAATTTTAGTGCCTTCGTCCAAACCGTTCTTACCTAAGGGTATTACCGTTTGGAAGTCATAGTTTTTGAGTCTAATTGCATAGTTTTCAAGCTGTATTTTGCAAAGAGAAAAAAGATCATTAGTTACAATAATATGCTTCTTTGCGATATTTGGTGTATGACATTGATCCTTTAAAACAAAGACTCTTGGTATCATAGCATGTTCATACGATTCATGTGGAGTTCTCGGCAAGGAAAATGATTCATCCCAGTCACGCAGTGGTCCTGCAGTGAGAATTGGCACTATCTTTAGCATAAAGATAATGATGCTGGATCCGGAAATATATACCATAGGCCAGTATAACTTTTCAAAATTATATTTAATTTAAAGGGACATGGTTAAGATTTGTCCAATCATAGCTATTTTAATTTTTAAAGGGGTGATAATTAATTTCTTATTTGATATTCTAAATTTTATAAAGGAGATTCCCCTTTATCTAAAATATAACTTTATCGGTCTTATATCTAAGCAGTACCAAAAGCCAAGTAAGTAATGAATAATTTATTCCTCTGAAGTACACCTCTTTATTACCATCTGAACCTCCTTTCTCTTCACAGCACTTATTTCCACTTTCATATCCTTTGTCTTATGTTCCCATGCATTTACAAAATCCAAGAATTCTTTAACAGGAGCATCAATAAATAGTTTTTTACTTCCGTCTCTTGTCTTCTGCAGCTCAATCCCGATGTAAAAGAAGGAATAGCATGTGCAGCTCTCTTCCTCGTTTGTCCTGAACATCTTTCTATTCTCATTCTCCTCATCACTATCCTTTTTATTATTATCCTTTTTATCATTAATGGCTTTATTATCAATGGCTTTATCATTATTATTAATATTTTCATTATCATTATTATCATTATTGCTAGATACATTCTCACTGGTCCTGTACGCCTTGGGATACGGCACCGCCATGCTGATGCTCTCCAGAATCTCCAGCTTCGTTCCCATTATTCTCACTTTGCTCTCGATGTATCCGCCCCAGCTCAGCATTTCGCTCTTAGATCCAGCCACTGCCTTGATCTGAATAAATATTTTATAGTTTTTAAAAAAATCATTGATTTCAAACAATTTATCAAAACAGCTGATTGCTGGAGTTAAACTCTTATCTACCTCAATATTATTTATATCTTTTATATCATCTACTTTCATTATATTATTAATATCTTTTATATTATTATTTATATCTTTTATATCATCTACTTTCATTATATTATTAATATCTTTTATATTATTATTTATATCTATATTATCTACTTTCATTGTATTATTTTTGGTATCTATATCATCTACTTTCATTTTATTATGAATATCATTATGAGGTATATCATTATTCTGAATTAAAGAAATAGACTTACAGTCACTCAGAAGCATGTGCCCCCGCTCGAACTCACTCACAATGACGCCCATGGTGCTCTGCGACACGTTGTGTGTTGAACACATCGATGGATATGCTGGTGTTATGATGGGCATCTTGTGGTATTTGTCTGATGGATTTGTCTTTGGATCCCAAACCTTAAAATTGTAGTTCAAATTCAGAATGGGACAGAGGAATATCGGAGAGGGCCACTTCCAGGCTGCATAGAACTCAAAATACTTGCAGAGCGTGTCGTACGGCGAGTAGTTCGGGTAGAGCTGGCAGACGCGTGCCACAGAGATGGAGAAGGCCACTCCCCCGAAATATCCGTACGATGCCCCGTAGACGCATCTGCGCTTCGCCCAGAACTTGATGGCCCGGAGCACCTGGTGGAACGTGCTCGTGTTCGGCACCAGCTGGAGCATCGAGTCGGTGACACGCGACCCGTTCAGAGAAACAATGCACTTCTCGTCCATCATCTTGAGAAGCGTGTTGTTCAGCAGATTCACACTGCTCTTCACGGCCGAGAGACTGAGGCGCGCAAATGTCAGATCGATGGGAATTCCATGGAACTTCATTTTGATGAGCGGAACAAACGCATCCTCAATTTTCGAAAGATCTGTGACATTTTTGTCTGCTGCCAGTTCTGAAAAGAACGTGTTGAAAAAATCCTTGCGATACACGTGCCGTGGAACAACACAGAGCGCATCGATATCTGCGCCACGGTCGTGCACCCCCAGGCGGTACGACCCGAAGGTGAAAATGACCCCTCCGTAGTCCCGTGATGCATCGGTGCCCAGCTCCCTCACAAACTTTTTCGCCATGAAATCCAGACGGCCGAGCACCCGCTCTCTGAGCTGTGCGGATTCCTCCGACTCGAAGAATCCCGAGTCCTCAAGATACTTGGCAAGTGCCTCTGAAAGATCCAGTGCTGTCTTTTCTGACTCCTTGAAGGTCACTGCTCCGGTAACGCCGTACTTCATTTTCTGCTCATCCATCATGGAGGAGTGAAACAAAATTATTTTTGTGGATGATTTATTTTACACAGAACGAATATAGAGTATAGTTATAGAATATAGAGTATAGAGTTATTGATAATCTAACAGACTTGTAGTGAATGAAAAATGAAATTAGAGTATTTGTGAAACAGGATTTTCAATAAAGCAATTCTCTGGATATCAAGATGTATTCAATATTGTGGAACAGAATGGTGCATCATTTAATCCATTACCTAAGGAATTAAATGGAATTTGTTTTGTGTGATGGGAATTCTGCAGAACTTATTTTTGAGAGACCCCCATGTGAAAATGCTAAATGAAGTAATAAAAGATTCACTACTTGTAATATTGGGAGTAATGTGAGGAAGAGAACAAGAAGGAGAAACAGAAGCTTTTAAGAAGTAAATGGCGGGTGCATTCTATTTGAAAAAATGAAAAGGATTTTCAAGAAGCTCTGGAGTATAAAGCAGTAAGTGGGTTTGTATAGATATATTCTTTAAAAAATCTTAATACTCATAAATGAAAACAAGACTTCGGATTATATTTTTCACTTAAATAGTTTGTAAGGGTGTTATAATAAAAGTTTGTTTTTTCATTTACTTACCGCAATTGTTTATACCGATAGAATTTCTAAGAAAAATTTATTTTAGTATTTTTTTAGTATTTTTCAAATTTTTATTGCGAGACGCTGAATGGAGCATGATGAAAATATGAAAAGCCAAGAGACACTCATACAAACATCCATCGATGTGGCAAACAAGCAGCTGGAAGAGGCCATGCAGAGATGCGACTCGTTGAAGGTAAAAGTGCTGCAGAGATACGTGCTGATGATGATTCTCTACAAGAATCTCAGTGAAGAGGAGCGTGAGGACTCGCCCATAACCGAAGAGCTGTCGAGAGTCAGTGCACTCCTGAGGAAACTGGCAATCATGGAAAATAAAATAGAGCGTATGCCGGTGGACAGGGCCATCGATGAGAAGATGATGCGCAATAAAAACAACAGCAAGAGAAAGCTGCAGAGCAGCAATCCACGCACGAAGTACAAGAGAAATGCTGAAAAACTGAGCGAAAGAACCAAAACTAAGGCGGATTTTAATATCGATGGAGAGAAGAAGTCAAGAAAAATGAATTGAGAATCACTGCGCCTGAACAAGTAAATAAAGCTTAGATTTTAGAGACTTGATTTTATTCAGTATTTTTTGGTTAATAATATTCTATCTCAAGACCAAAATACATATTCTGGATTTCACTATCATAGTGTTAAAGACGTGCTGAAAGATGTGCTAAAAGACAAAACAGTTTGATGATAAATATAATGCAGATCAGGTGTTCATACATCAAGAAACGTATGAGTGTTTTATATCTGCAACCCTGTACAGGCATTAAGAGAATCGGCATGAGCCTTATCTCTTCGATTACCCATGGGTTAAAAAATTTTGAAAATTTTACGTTTAAAATTAAATCTTGCATGAGTAGAATGCTTATTCCTACGCTGTAAGTATTGGAGAAAACTGAATCCCTGAGCTTTGAATATCATTGAACATATTAATCTTTTGCAACATTTCTTTTCTTTTAGAGCTACAATCAGCCGGCGTTTATTCGTAATCGCTTGATTCTCAGTAAAAAAGAAAGTTAACAGTATGTGATGCTGAGGATTAAATGGAAAATGCATTAAATTTTCTATTAATATCTAAAACATCATTAAAATAGATTGAATTACGTTAGTGTCTTTGATTCAATATTAATATACACATTCGAATGTATTTAAAGCTCCATTAAAGGAGTTTTAAATTTTCTCCTGGTAAAATTTATTTTATTATCCCCCTTAATGGAACTGAAGCATGCAGTGCTGATCATGTTTGTACTGCTAATTGTGCTTATCTTGATTTGTGTGTATGTGAGAGACAAATACTCAAAGGAAGCTGAAACTCCTATAGAAACTCCTATAAAAAATTACGATAATAAAAAAATACCATACAGTCTTAAAAATTTGGAAGCTTTATATTCGAAGGCCGTTGATGATATCAATTTCAAAAAAATAGATGAACCAAACAATAAAGTAGAGATTAGTGAGGCTTTAAGAATAGATCCTCTTTCATTTCACATATCTTTATCGGCGGACTCCGCGGGAAACATCAATTCATCTGTGTCTATAGAGCCCGAAGCGCTATATGGCAATATGAGGAACGAGCTACCATGGATTGACACCGGCTATACCTCTTATTACCTGAGTAACTACAAGAAATGGATGCCGAAGCTGAGAGTAGTGTATGAGTCAATTGAATATCCCTCAGCCGTGAAGTGTGTCTTAACAGAAGCATTCAAAATGATGAATAAAAGGCAAGAAATCTACGAAACTGGTTTAGAATTTCAAAAACTGACAGGCTCATTAACAGTGTTTGAAGAGTTTTCTCATATGGTGATGCAGATGATCATAACAATTGAAAATGTTAGACACGAATTTGAAGAGGAGCTTGATATCTACGATGCCTGGGGAGTTCCTCCTCGCGCCTACTTCATTCAAGGAACATCCTTGGAGGCTAAATTAAAACAACATGATGAGTTGCATTACATCATGGAAGATTTTCTTGAAAAATATATGTGGTATCCAGTTGAAACTATAAATATCCAGGACATAGTGCTGGATCTTGCAAATACTCTTTTTTATCATTCACCTCATAACAATTTTTCAGAAACAACTCTGTTCAAACTCAGCTGCAACTGGACATCGAAATGCACACAGCACGGTGATATGACAGTAAAGAATTACACTGTAAATTCAGACAAATCATTTCCCTTCGTTATTTCCTTCAACAAAGGAACGCCTATCTCTGATCTGTGGAGATGCAGACAAATTAAGAATGCTGATATTAATCCAGATGGAACAAGCATTTGCATGCAGTGCAATAAGAGCGGAAACGGCTGTTCCAGTGTGCTCAGCCATTTTGATATTGGCAGTGCAGTCATTTTCAGATACGTATTTTCTGAGGGAAGTGGCGCAGTCAGTGACCCACCACCAAAGTTCATTCTAAATTCTGAAAAAAATGTTTTGATATTAAAATCGGCGCTCCTCAGGCCAACGGAAGACTACAATGGGTACCTTTTGGTGATATTTAAAAACCTCCCAACCTTCGAATATATCTTATATGACGGCAGAGACTATTATGACAACGATGATTGGAGAATAGGTAATATTTCTGAACTTCTCTGCACTTCTGCTGAGTATCTTGTGTATGATTTTCCACGACGTGAATTGGACTGCTATTAACAAAATTATTTGTATTAATAAACTAAGTTTTAATATGTTTCGCTGATTTTAGAAAAACTTTGCTGATTTTTAAAATGTTTTCTGATTTTAGAAATGTTTCGCTGATTTCTAATATGTTTCGCTGATTTCTAATATGTTTCGCTGATTTCTAATATGTTTCGCTGATTTCGTATATGTTTCTTTTCAATGTAATGTTTTAGGCAGCATGTCTTAGTTATTAAATTTCATTCTATAAACACGAAAAGAATCACAGTTTTTCTTCTACTTTGTTGTACCAAGGTTTAATATGAATTAAAAATTTTTATTTCCTTAAAATGTAAGTGAAGCATGCAGTAATCGCCTTACCTGGAATAATAATTCCGATTGTGTTATTTTGCGTGTTTGTGATAAGAAGACTCATTAAGAAAAGAATCATTTCACCTAAAGCCACTGACAAACCCAAAATCAGTGAGCCTGAAAATCGCGATTCTGCAGTCTGCAGCAATGCTACAAAGCATGAAGAGAGAGACCTAAAAGCAAATAATGAATTGGTCACGTGCCATACTTCGTTATCAGGAAACAATGTTAGTAACATTAATTCCTCCTTGTCTGCTGATGAAGATCTAATAAATAAAAATATGGAAGGCCTGATACAGCTGGTAGGGGCCAACTACAGGCCTTGCTATGTTAGAAATTACGAAGAGTGGATGCCAAAGCTTCGCCAAGTGAATGAGACAATTGAGTACTCCTCAGCCATTAAGTGCAGCTTAGAAGAGGCATACAACATGCTGAATAAAAAGCAAGAAAACGCTTTTGAAATACATGCAGATTCCCAGGGAGAAATAAGCTCATTAACGCCCTTTGAAAGATTTTCACACATGATTTTGCAAATGTTTTTAACCATCGAAGACGTGAGGCAAGACCATGAAGATGAACCTGAATATGAAGACTATATGGATTTTATGGTGGGAATGCCGCCCCGCTACTATTTCGTTCAGGGAACATCCCTGGAAGAAAAGCTAGCGGAAGAGGATGACCTGAGCATCATCATGCAAAATCATCTGAATAAACACGGGATTGACTCAAGAGTTAAGAATAGCGTGGAAATGGTACAGGATGTTGCAAATAGCATTGAAGACTACTTGAAAGAGCATTATAGCTGGGGGAATAATATTTTTGTACTTCGCTGCGATTGGACATCAAAATGCACGAGAAACGGAGAATTGACAATTGAGAAATGCAGGATTGAAAGAGCCAATGCATTTCCGTTGTTCTTTTCAATGAACAAAGGAACGCCTGTTAATGATCTGTGGAGATGCACTCAAACTGGGAATAATGAAACGAATCCAGATGGAACAAACGTTTGCATCCTGTGCCATGAAAGCGGTGCTGGGTGTTCGAATGTGCTTAGAAATTTTGATGTGAAAGGTGCAGTTATTTTTAGATACGTATTTTCTGAGGAAAATGGAGAAATTAGTGACCCTCCAAGAAAGTTTCTTCTAAATTCTAAAAATAAGGTTTTGGTATTAAAATCGATTCTTCTCAGGCCCACCGAGCATTATGATGGATACCTTCTCGTGATATTCAAGAACCTGCCCACCTTTGAATATATCATTTATGACGGGAAAGACTACTATGACATTCAGGACTGGACAAAAGGGGATATTTCCAAGGCTCTCTGCACCACAGCTGAATTTCTAGTGTATGATTTTCCAAGGCGTGAATTAGATTACTACCCGACTTATTGAATTCAACGCTAAAATAATTTCATCGAGATTCTCTTGCACTCTATTAAAAAGTGAATAAAAGCATTTTATGAAAGATGTTTGAATTTTTAGTTTTAATGCCTGCTGTACAGCTCTTCATTGCATGGTTACGTGATAGCTTTTTACAGGACAGCTTTGTATAAAATTTCTTTAATAGGACAGCTTTTTATAATGCTGTATTAAATTTGATCTTTCTCCTGTTCATTTTATTGGCAAAAATTTCAAAATTATCTCCTTTTAAATAAAATTTCAAAGCCCTTCTATGGAAGCAGTTTATATCGTATTAATATGTCTTGGAGTGCTAATAGCACTAATTGGCCTCTTTATGATACTGACTAAGAATAGCGCAGCAACATCCAACAGTCCAACTAATACTGGTAGTTTAAACACTGAAAATTTAAACGCTAGTGGCTCAAATTCAGCTACTTCATTGCCGAACGGAATTTCGTTTGACAGTAAAACACTAAATACTCCATGCTGTATCCCCGTGCCTGAAGTACCGCTTACAGAAGCACCTACTGATCCGTACGAACAGCAATACGTAGATCCAGGCCACACTGTCTATTATATGCAGAATCTTAACACTTTCTACCCACTAATTGGACAAACATCTGATTATGTTGTAATTCCCAGGGCAATAAAATGCTCTTTGGCATCAGCATTCCAAATGCTAAATAAAAGCAGAGAAACAGAAGAAGACAGCAGTGCTTATTTGAAAGAGAATTGTGCATACTACAGCAAGCAGAATGTAGCGTTCTTCCACCAGCTCATAGAGATGTTTTTATCCCTTGAACAGATAGATGTGATGCTAGAGCCTAGTAATCCAGCATATGAAGATACTGACCAGGATGCAGTCTTCTCAACTCTCTTCACAGAGCTGGTGAAGAGAGGCCTCTTCAACGAGATGTCAGAAGATGCGCGTTATTATTTCACTTTGCTGTACAATTTCGTTTTCTTTGAAAGCACCCATCAAGACAATCTCTGCCTTGTAGAGCGCCTTGCAGATGGCATTTTCAATGCAACACGAACTCTAAATGAAATAGCAAAAGAACAGTTTGATCTGAGCTGCAACTGGACCTCTAGATGCACGACGAACGGAAACACGACTGTGAGGCAGCATCGTGTGGATGCAGACGAAGCGCATCCAGTGATTATTTCATTTAACAAGGGAACGCCTGTCAGTGATCTCTGGAGAAGCGTGCAGTCCAGGGATTCGGACATAAATCCAGATGGGACAGACATCTGCATGCAGTGCCAGAAGAGTGGTGCTGGATGCACCTCTACACTTGATACCTTTGATGTTGGAAGTGCTGTTGTGTTCAGATACGTGTTCTCTGAAGAGATTGGAACAGTCAGCGATCCTCCCATGAAGATTCTTATGAATTCTAAAAATAAGGTTTTGATATTAAAATCTATTCTTCTCAGGCCCACAGAGCACTATGATGGATATCTAACAGTGATATTTAAGAACCTGTCCACATTTGAGTTCTTCCTCTTTGATGGAAAAGAGTACTACGATATTGAGGACTGGGATAACCAGGAGTTCCTCAATATCCTCGCCACTAATTCAGAGTATCTTTCATACGATTTTCCGATGTACACGATGGGCAGGCCCAAGGAGTGGGAACAGCAGAAGCAAACCGTTTAAAAATTCAAAGGAATTTTAATTTCTTTGAAAGTATAAATTACTTCAGTTATAAAAATCGCACTTTATTCAAATAAAATTTTCAAGGACAGATAAAGCATTCAACAGTTTCATTTAAACTTGCATAAATACAAAAATTTATTTAAAAAATGCATAAATAGAATTTTTAATTATCTATGCACATGACACAGGGGCTGCATTACACATAGCACTGCCGTATGAAGAGCCACTACCGTAGGAAGCGAGATTTCCACACGAACTGGCAGTACCGGCATACAAACCGTCGCAGCCGTAAGTCCCAGTTGTGCTAGCCCCGTAGCAATTCGCAGTTCCCAGGTTATTTGTGTAGCTGCCGCAGCCAGCACTTCCATAGTTTCCCTGCACCTGTCCCTGGCACGTACCGGTAGAAGCTCCTCCAGTATAAGCATTTCCTCCATAATAAGCAGCTGTGCTGCATCCATTCCCTGAATATCCCGCACTGCCTGAATACCCAGAACTGCAGTTTCCAGCTGTAGGGGCACTTGCATCTCCGCAACCGTAATTATTGCCGGACCACCCAGCACTGCTGCCGTAACAGCCAGTTCCCGTCTGAAGGCCTGTCCCTGTCCCTGCCACTGCCACTGCACAGCTGGCATCGGTAGAATTTGAAAGGCAGTTGCTGTTGTATCCAGCAAGGCCACTGAGAGCATTGCCTGTGCCGCATGCGCCTTTGGAGATAATTGTAGATGTAGGGGTGTAGTAGTTTGTTACTGCAACCCGACCGGAGGTGACTGTGCCCTGGGAGTAGCTTGTTGGTGTACATGTCTCTGCTCTCACTATCATGAATATCCCAACTATGGCTTTACTAAGAGCTGTGTGCATGCTGCTCTATACAATTTCCTTTTATATTGCATTCAAAACTGTTTTCAGCTGTCTCAATGCAATTGTATCAGCTGTATATTTAAGGTTTGCAATAAAAAGATAAAACTCCAGTTTTATACATAGAAATATCTAAAATATCATGATGCAGCTAAACTCATCTTAATGCTTTATGAATCATTCTACTTATTGCGATAGGAATTTACTTAGATCAGGATAAAACAAACGCTATTTTTATCGCTATAAATAGAATAGTTTGTATGTTTCAAACTTTGATAGCCTATAAAACCCTTTGGCATTCTTAAATATTAATGCCTTTTTGAATAAGTTGTTTTTATTAGAAATTGCTTTAGTCTTAAGAATTCAAATTATAAAGAAGCCCATGGATCAGAGGGAAAACGTGCAGGAACTTGGAGAGACAAAAATTGTGGCAGAGCTGGATGAGTTTGCACAGAGCGTCGGAGACGAGTATGCAGAGATACAGGCATGCAACACCGGACTGACAGACGAGATAGACTATACCAAGCAGGTAAACAGGAAAATAGCAGATTATATTCGTAACAAGTACTTCAAAAACTCCATTTCTTAGTTGCTACTATGATTGTATAGCATTACATAGGAAGACTTGTATAAGCTTGTTCATAGCTGAATATTGAATAAACATTATGATTTCTGTGCTTTTTAAGCATAACACAGTTCATTTCTTCATTAAAAATGTAAAATCCTTTGTTAGCATAGCAGTTTGCTTAAATCTTTTGAGCGAAATGGAATTCAACAAAAAAATATAACGGCATTGAATAGTTCGATTTATTTATCTTGGGATGTGACCAAATAATATAAGTTGATGTAAGTTTAAAGGGTAGTGTTATTATTTAAATATTTTAGGGTCGCATAGTATTTAACTCGAACACCTGTACAATATGTATAATAAATTTGTTAACATTCGTTTCTAACGTATTATTTAATGAAGAATTCATGGGCTAAAAATTTGTAAAAACTTTTAAGTTGTATCATAACGACATCCCTCGCGCTAGATTTTGACATGTAACTTTATGTGTTTCTTGTTTACTCTGTAGTTTTTGTTATTTTTAGAGACTATGAAGGCGTCTGGTATTATGATTTCTTTAATCGTATATCCTGTTGACCATCTATTTTTAAATTCATCGCCTAAAACATCTCGATATATAAGAACTTCGTCGCCTATTCTCAATTGGTCATCGATTTTGATCTTGCCCTTAGGAATATTGTTTGACGCATACTTTTTCCAGTGAAGATCCCGCTTATTTAGAATTTGTGTTTTGTTATATGAAAATTCTGAGGTCGTTGTCTTTTTATCTATTTCGAGGTTTGGCTCTGTTAAGTGGTTTAAGATAAATGGCGATGTACCAATTGCTCTTTGATATGAAATATTGTATGCTAATGTCGCTTGTTCTAACTTTTGATCCCAATTTTTCGCTTTAAAATCATTTAACTTTCTAATTTTATTAAAAATGGTTTGTATTGCTCTCTCTACTGCTCCAATAGTCGTGTGATGAGCCGGCGATGCGAATTCCCATTTTATGTTGTGAGTTTCAGCAAATCTAGAGACTTCATTGCTGTTAAATTCACATCCTTGATCTGAAATAATTCTAAATGGTGTCCCGTGCTTATTTATTGCAGTAGTTAATTTAGAGGTAACCATTTTGCTCGTTTTAGCGTTTATTGCGAATGTTTCAGCCCACTTTGTGTAGTGATCAATTATCACTAAAATGAATTTATTATGTTTGCCCGTTTCTGGAAGTCTTCCGATTATATCTATCTCCCAAATTTGGTTAGGAAATTTTGATTCTATGATTCTATTCTCAGTATTAATTCGGGCTTTTCCACTTTGCTGGCAAATTTCGCACGATTGTGTATATTTATCGATATCAGAAAACATGCTTTTCCAGTAGTATTTCTTTTTTATGAGATACTTCATTGCTGTTGCTGAGCCGTGGCCAGATGTTAGATGGTATTCCTTGAGTATTTCTTTTATCATGCCGCTATTGGTTATATTCTTTATTTTTGGATCTCTATCCATTTGTATTGCATAGGCTCTGCTGAACCCGTCCGCGGCGTTGTCTTCTCCTTTAATATATTCAACTATAAATTGGTATTCTGCCAGTTTCATTGACCAGCGCATTAAGCGTGATGTTTGGTCTTTTGATTCATTCATATAAATTAGGCATTTGTGATCGGTTCTAAGAATAAATTCCTTTCCTATTAAAAAGTGTCTATAGTGCTCAATCGATTTCACGACCGCAAGTAATTCTCTATCGGTGATACCATAATTTTTCTGTGTGCTATCTAAGATTTTACTAAATGTGCTAATTACTCTTTCTTTTCCGTGATGATCTTTCTGAGCCAGTATGGCGCCGATTGCTTTGTCTGATGCATCGGTCGTTAATATAAAAACTTTGTTGAAGTCTGGCTGGGAAAGCTTAGTTGTTTGTGTTATTATTTGCTTCACTGTGTTAAATCTTTCTCGTAGGTTTTCGTTCCATTCGATGGTCTTTTTACTTTTCTTCGACTCGTTTTTTAAAAGTGCATATAGGTCCGCAGTGTGATCTGCGAATTTGGTAACATATTCCCTACAGTAATTTATTATACCCAGGAAAGATCTTAATTCGCTTATGTCTTTTGGAAGAGGGTAATTCTTGATGGCCGTGATTTTTTCTGGATCAGGCCTTATCTCTCCTTTTGAAATGATGTTTCCTAAAATTTTAACTTCGGATTTGAAGAATTTGCATTTCTTGTTGTTTAGATATATTCCTGATGTTTTTAGTCGGTGAAATACTTGTTCCAGATGGTTTTGATGTTGCTTCATGTTTTCTGAAAAGATAATTATATCATCGAAGTACGGTGCTACAAATTCGCTGAATTTGTTATTGAAGATGATGTTCATTGCCCTCTGGAATGTAGCTGGGGCATTTGATAGCCCAAACGGCATTCGGTTAAACTCATAATGCATGCCTTTAAACGAGAATGCCGTTTTGCACTTGTCCTCCTCGGAAAGCTCAATCTGGTGATAGCCAGATGTGGCATCTAAAACTGTGAATATAGTTGCATTCCTGAGCTTTGTAACGATTTCATCTATGCGTGGTATCGGATATGCGTCTTTTATCGTGACCTTATTAAGTGCTCTGTAATCGATACAAAGTCTTAGGCTTCCGTCTTTCTTTTTAACCGGATTGATTCTTGACGCCCAACCGCTATCTGAATATCGAATTATTCCATTTTTCAATAGTTTAGATACTTCTTTCTGTATTTCTTCTTCCCAAAAAACTGGCAATCTCCCGTTTGATTGTCTAATTATTTGCTCGTCTGTAGTTTTAATATTGTGTTTTATTACTGTGCATAATGTTGATTGAGAAATATTATCTGAGAAGAGAGGAGCGAATTTAGTTAATATGTTTTGGATGGGGTACTGTACCGAATTAGCAATGCAGGGAGTTGATTCTTGAGCTAATATGTTGGTAAGTATTTCATTGTGTCTAGTTAACGCATCAGCCCCGATTAATATTGTACTTAATGAGTCGTCTGTAATTAGTGCTGTGGTTAATTGTATATCCGTGTTATTTACTGTGATTGAGAGGTTTCTGACTTTCCCTATGATTTTTATTTTGGATCCGTTAGCTGCTAGTGCTTGAGTATTCGTTGGGATAATGCTAATATTATTTAGGAGACAGTGTCTTGGAATGAAAGATGTGTCGGCGCCCGTATCAAGGATGCAATCAAAAATTCTTTTTTGTACAATTGCTTTAGTCACGAATGGGTTGTTACACTTAGATTCACTATTAAAACACTTTGAGGTAAATGAATAGTTTGAATCGTCTTTAATAAATTCTTTCTTGAATTGCGATTTCATAGCTTTTTTTTCGCTCTGCCTTTTCCTCAAAGTTTGTATTGTTATACAGCTATCTGTATCGTGATACGTTTTACCGTGTAGCGCGCACCATTTCTTTTCTGAGTTATTATTAATATTATTATTTCTGTTAAATGCCATTTTATTTGCATTTACTTGCTCATGAGCCATGCTCCCTTCTTGACTGTATGCTAACGGTAATATCTTTTCTACTGCTTTCGATAATTCATAGACGTTATTGAGATCGCTTGCTACTTGCCATAGTGTTGTTCTTAATTCTGCAGGTGAACGTATAATTATCTGGTCAACAATCGCTGCGACTGACAGATAATTATGCTGACTCAAATAGGATGCGTCGCGCATCATCATGAAGTAGTCGTCGATTGTTTCAGGAATAGAGCCTTGAAGAAACTTTTGAGCGACTTTTTTAATCTTGAGACCGCTCGCAAATCTTGTTTCCAGGAGTTTTAGCAAGTCATTCGGCTGAAGATAAGGATTTGCTGATAGTGATTCTCTTGCGTAGGCAAATGCTTCGTCTCTTAATGCGCTGCATATCTGCCTTAGTGCCGGAATTCCTTCCATTTCATGCAGTTGCAGAATAAACTTCGCATCTAATATCCATGTGGATATGTCTTCGTTTTCTGTGCCGCTAAACGTGCTGCTTATTATTGATTTTGTAGTTGTCGCCATGTTAACATTCGTTTCTAACGTATTATTTAATG
>JALPMN010000510.1:0-13836 GCA_024243835.1 Enteropsectra breve | reverse complement strand
AAGAAACACGCAGAAAAGCAAATGGAGGACTGGCAAAAAGTCGTGTTTACTGATGAAACAAAGTTTAATTTATTTGGGCCAGATGGTCCTCAAAGAGTATGGAGATTGCCAGGGAAACCTAGCTTACTACATCATTTTAGGCAGGTTGTCAAATTCGGTGGTGGATCAGTAATGGCATGGGGAGCAATCACATACTGGGGCGTGGGGAAACTTGTCATAGTACCGTCGCGAATGGATGCCGATGTGTTTATTAATGTTCTTCGGGAGGGACTCGGGCCAACGCTTGACATGCATGATTTAGCTTATGAGACGTCTATTCTACAACAAGATAACGATCCCAAGCATACTTCGAAAAAGGCTAAGGATTATATAAATGGCCTCAATTTATCAGTTTTACACTGGCCAAGCTGTTCACCCGATCTGAATCCAATTGAGCATGTTTGGAGTAACGTTAAAATGCGATTATATAAACGGATCCAGAAATCTAAAAATAAAGAAGTATTAATAGCCGCGATAAAAGAAGAGTGGTACAGCACGCCACTGGAGTATATACAAGCCTTATATAATAGTATGCCTGCCCGTATAGCAGCGGTAAAAACAGCCCGTGGAGGTCATTCAAAATATTAAAA
The DNA here is from genome assembly GCA_024243835.1 of Enteropsectra breve. Taxonomy (NCBI): domain Eukaryota; kingdom Fungi; phylum Microsporidia; genus Enteropsectra; species Enteropsectra breve. The sequence continues at coordinate 13,207 of JALPMN010000510.1, read as the reverse complement.
TAGTTCAAAAAAAAACATTTTTTTCAAAGGCCTAAATATTTGATGCAAGAAGATTTTAATACAAGCATAGTATTAGTTTAATATTTTCTAACAGTAAACTTAAGTAGCTTGCCTAGTCGTTTAATAAATTGTTATTTTTAGAAGATTAAAAATTTACCCAAACATTGTGACACTTTTTGTGCGCACTGTATGTCGCTATCTGGAATTGATTTAAAATATGAAAGCACTGCGTTAATCACATTGATGGGCTCTGCATTTTCGTGTTTAGCGTATAAATATAACTCCACACAGGCCTTGTAGTAAGAATTATTTTTAAATATCGTCTTCACAATATTTTCTCTTAGTTGTTCTGCAAACACAAGGCCTGGGTCCATTCTGCAAAGACAAGAGAGATACTTTTCCTTTGATTCTAATAAAAGCCTAGAAATGTACCTAAAAATCAACTGCGAATCTTCTTTAACCGATGAAAGGCTAATGACCACCTGTGCAATATCAAAGTTCTCATAAGCTGTGCATTCTGCGATGAAAGAAGAAGGCAATGCAGTGCATTTATTGCTTGGCTGTGCCGGAGAGGAAAGGCTTCTTTTACTCTTTGCTGCACAGTGGGAATGTAGCAGATGAGTCTCTCCATTTTTGATCAGTGCTGTTTTGTAAAACTCCAAACTTGATATTTCTTCCTTACAAGTTTTTTTAATATCATGAAAATTTTTATCAAAAGCAGGCAACGAGGTAAGGAGTGCTTCCCCACAAAAAGAACAGGGGGCTTCTCTAAGCAGGTCAGTAATTGTGACAATTGGGCTATGTATTCCGTGGCTCGAAGTACTTTGGTCAGCTGTTGCTGAGCAAAGATAGCCTGAAACTAAAATAATCAGTAACTTGGGTAGTTGCAAAAAATTTTTGTAGCTCACGGACATTAAGGGTAAATTTTGAAGGTAAATATCAATAAACTGTAATAAAAACAAAATGCAAACTAGCAGTTCAGTTTACAGTCTTTCGACTTTACACAAACATGGCGACACAAAAGTGACTTTTGATTTTAGTTAAAATAGCTTTTGGTAAAGTAAATATATGCAACAAGTAGTGGAAACATACGGCAGACTAAAAGTTGTAAATAAGATCTGATATGAGCTAACTGAAATAATTCTTAAAAATACGCCATTAAAAGTTTGGGTTATCTTTTAACTGAACTATTCTTATAGTGCTTCATTTTTATATGTATAAATACTATAAAATTGAGCTTTTGCTATATTAGTTTCATTGTTTATGCTGACTATATTTATTAGAACGAGAATTAATTTCTTAAAGAGCGTATTATACCTAGAAAAGCATTTTAAAATGCCGAAAGGAATAATACTGCAGAATAATATTGTATTTGTTGCTGTTTCATCCAAGTACAATGTTATTTTGGTTTATTATAGAAAAGCCGCTAAAATGCAGATATTGTCTTAATCACCTTGTTATTAAATTTTAATAAGTAATATGTAGCAATATTCCCACACGTATCTTGTAGAATATCAACTGCTGACTCGCTAAAAAGAGTATATGTCTTGCAGAAAATACAGGTTATAAAAGAGACCGCTTTTCATGAGCTATGCATACTGCTCTGCTAATAATGATAAAATAATTAAATCGTTTATGATTCCTGTATTAAAAGTTTTTTTTGATTGCCCTTATGAAAAAATTTGCAACCTTGCAATTTTTGTACAAGGCATTTGCGAAGTTGGAACCTTATAATCATAAGCGCTTATATGAAGACCAATTTCAGGTCAAAATCAGTACACCCGACTGGCAAGACGAGTTTGATTTGAGAGATCTATTAAATTTTGATTTACTCGAACGAGCACTAAACGGGGGCTATATTCAAGACTATGGAATTAACACGAGGTTTGAGAAACAACTTATAATGTACAATGACTATATGGATGCTCAGAAGACTGTAGACAGTTGTACAAATGATACGCATGAAAAATACGAGAGCCTTATGGCTGAAAACCTAAAGGAAAGCCAGAGCAATGACTTTTTTGAAGAAAAAAACCAGGATTCGGAACCTTTGGATGCGATGCTCCCTATCTCTGCTGAAATAGTCCATATAATGTGCCAGCTAACATCTAGCTGGTGCAACGAATTGAATATCCCTCTGAATGACAGAATAGTGGTTGAAATTCTAGAAGCATACACTTATCTCGAAGTTAGCAATAAAAAGGAGGTTGATATTTTTGTCACGAAGAACGGCGCGCCACTGCACCTTCGGATAAAAGCCGCTAATCTTTTTTGTATCAACTTTGTGTATCTTCTCGAAAGGCACGGGCTTTTGTCCAGGTATAGGTCTTTGCTGCAGGCAAAATGCAAAGAGCTTGAAGAAAATGACATCAGGGTTCTTGCAGCTTTGAGAAAAAGCGGAAAACCACTATTGACTTACATTTGCTCTCTGCAGATAGTAATGGAAGACGAGTTTGTCTGCAACCTCTTTTTATGCTCGAACTCCAGGTACTTTGCATATAAGCAGCACTATAACGAAAAGCGCAAGGTGATAGTCCTCAAGCACGAAAGAAATATTAAGGATTCTTCCTCAAAATTAGACCTCATTGCCGAGTTCAACACGATAAACAAAACCATGGAGAACAGAAGACTTGATATTCTGCTGCCTTACTTCGATGATTTTAGGTATGAAACAGGTATAGGACCCGGGATATTTCCCAGTGATTCATTTGTTCAAGAGTTTAATTACTATATTGATTTCATGGAGCTTTTCAAAGACCTGAAGGAGGTTTATATCTACAATCTGCTTCCCTATTATAAAACACTGCCCTATCCATCAGTGACAGGGGAATTTATTGACCATCTTTTTATTAAAATGGTCAAATCTGTGATAAGAATGCTGCCAAGACTTAATTCGTTGTTTATCCAGGGATTCGATGAATTTCCCGAAGAGCTAATCTCCCTGCTTAAATCAAGAAGCCTCACGAAATTTGGCGCCATGGGATATTGCGGAAGGGTTGATTATGAGGTTATCCACCGGCTCTTTATCGATGATTCCGCACTCAAGAACAGTATAACTCACTTTATTGGGCACTGCAGAGCCGTTAAGCTATTTTGCCACATAACTGGAAAGTCAGTTCTTGAAGAAGCTACTGTTTTCGATCGTTTACTTGGAGTACACGGAGATTTAACAGTAAAGACCCGGGAATACACTGAGGAAATAAAGCATTTGTTTGCTAATGATGATCTTAACAAAGAATTGCTCCTCACAGAGCCTATCAGTATCGGAACGGTCTATTACATGGAGCCTGCAATCCTTATGATGCACAATACGATGCGCGCACATAAGCTCAAAACACCATATTATACCTTGATTGAAAAATCAAGCACAGTGATAAGCGCTGAAGAGTTTTTAACTAAGTGTGAAATACAGCATTTGATTGTAAGGAACGGAAAATATGGAGACTTTGCTGCAGACATCACAAAATATGCTTTAAATAATTTTACTACAATCAAAACTATTGAAATTATTAGGAACAGTAACGTATCGACTTTTGATGGAAAGCTAGTACGAAAGGGACCTAGTCGTTGGAATAGCGATTTATGCATAATACTTAACATCGACGCTTATTCTGATATGTGGCTTTATGGAACTGCAGAAGATAAGCTGAGCGGAGGACCTGATTCAACATATTACAAAAGTTTTATTGCCAGCGTAATAGCGGGCGATAGAAGTAACGTCAATCTTAAAGTCAAAGTGAGACGTTTGGAATCTGAAAAAATGGATACGACTAGTGCTAAACACAAGTTCATTGAGTTTTGTAAAAATAAACATTTTAACAATAACTCTACACAATTCAGCCCGTTGACTCTTGAAGAAATATACTATGACGTTGAAAATGCTGAAGCAATAAGATTAATACAACTATAAGCCTAAATATTAAATATTAATTTAACTTTATTATACAGTTAATCAATAAGCACTAGATTACCAAAGTTCTTCTTTTTATCTCCATCAATGTTTTTAAGACAAGCTTTATAGTCTCGTCATTGCAGAACTGATTGACATTTTATTCATAATAATCTGTTAAAAAGGTAATAGAACAATTACTATCAGCAATGGTTCGTATTTTTATCGCTCTTCGCTTATCATGAACAATATGTTGATGAATCCTTCTGCGATTAAAAGATTATTCTGCTTAACCAAATTAGCAAAAGTCAAATATTAAAATTTACTATAGAAACAGATCTTTTTTATCGAGCGCTTATTCCTAATCAAGTCAAACTCATATGTAGTAGCAAATAAATAAGGTTCATGCATGAACTAAACGAACTACTTACGGTAATTAAAGGATTGTTTCTTGTTTTGACCGCTGATCAGTGTTTCACTTTGAAAGCTACATAAAATAGCCAATCCAATAAAAAATAACAGTATTTATGATCGAAGTATTCAAATAGCACTATATTACACACGGTATAAAAAATAAGGATTAAGAGCTTGTAGTAAAGAATAAAAAGATCTAGAATGATGCGTCTAAATAAAGTTGATGTTTTGAGGGCCTAGAAGAAAACAGCATTATAAACTTTTTTACTTGAACAAGATCAGTCTAAAGAGATGAATACCTTTAAAATGCAAATCTCATATTTCATCACATTGAGCTAATGAAAAATCATTAACTCTGATTGATCTTTAAAGAACGATTCCCCTAGTATAATCTTATTTAAATATCGTAAACTGCAGCAAGTTTTATAATATGAGAATCAATTAGCAAGCAGAAGAGATGCAAAGCTCATTTGCGCACATATTCTTTATACAACTGAAAGCTACACTTCTAGCACTATTTTACTTTTTAATGTCTAAGTGCGGCATTCATCAAAAAAAGGCTTTGGTGATAATCAAAGAGTAAGAACAAATAATATATAGGAAAATATCTAAGTGCTAAAACATAATGTCCCGAATATATTTCCGATGCTTAAAAATGCATACAGTTTCTGCACTTTAAGAAAGGATCAACCCTTTCTTGTTATCCATCACTTAATTGAAGCCTTAAAAAATTTTATTTTAAGTAATTTCATCATATTGTGATATGTTAGCAATGATTGTCGGAGCTAAATTAATTAAAAATAAAATTAATTAATTCAGCCGGAAGCTCGTAAGCACCTGGTGTAAACGCAATATAGTAGAACAAATCAAAAAACTAGCCCCATATAAAGTATCAAACCTTATTTCATACCCTTTAGTCATATGATAGTTCTTTTTTATATCAGGTAATAAACTGGCAATATTTTTTAATTAAGGAATAAAATAAATACAATAGCGCTAACTGACCGATGGCAAATGCGAGACTCTTTACAGCAATGCTAATTATGGCAATTCTGCTGCTATCAGTTGCAGTTACAATTTACGCTCAGACGACTGACCCTGATGTGGAACGCATAATGGAATTACGTCGCGAATGCCATGGATTTGATGTTAAAGAATGTGGTGAATCAAGACGTTGCCAAATAAAAGAAGCTAGGTGCAATGTATTTTATGAATGGCTAAAAGACTATCTTAACTCCATTGCCAGGCGTTAAATAGTGCAAGAATAAAGTATACTTCTAAAAGAAAAGACTGTATGTTTCAACTATTATTTTTTTGATCTTTCACCAACTCCCTTGTAACGGATAAAATTTGATCAAAAATTATTTTATCAGCTCCATTGAAATATTATTTAAGGGCTCTATCCTCATATACACTAGATGATCTCTGTTGCATAGCAAAATTTTATAAGAGACACTCAGCATTATTTTTCACGGCTAGAGCAAATCACTGTCTTGTGCTTTGTTCTATGACACTCATTAAATGCAATCCAAACTCTAGCATTTTTTAAATATAAAACTAGCTAGCGTAAAGAGCTATTTTCAACATAATGCAGTATGAATGGAAACAAAAAAGTTTAATGCACTTTATTGTTACTTGTTTCAAATGTTCAAAATCTAAAGAAGACCTTTAACATTCAATTATATTTTCATTTTTAAGCTTGCTGTTTTAATCAGGGTTTATTTTTTCGCCCGAAGGAATGATCATGGTAGTTTGAGCATCACTCAGTTTATTTTCCTCTGAATAAAGTTGCTATTTTAAAGATAAGCCCTATGTTCATGTATGTCCCTGAAACGAGTATGAATTAGATTGTGAATATACAAACGATAAGAAACAAATCATTAGTTTTTCGAACGAAGCATCCTTTATGTCAAAACAAATGGATTTTACATAAACTCTTTGCTAAGTGGTATTATAAAACAAGAACTTAATTCTGTTTCAGAATACATCAAAAGCTACACCAAGTAGAGGCGTATGGAGCACGAAGGAAGTACTGAAAACAAAGAGCCACGCGTAGAAGACACTGAGGAATACGCAGAGTTTGACAAGCTGACCTATACCGAAAAGGACTGCCTAATGAGCAAACTCAGGGATGAGATTCTCCAAATAGAGGGCAGAGAAGAGTTTATATGCTCTGCCTTTTTCCACTGGATCAAGCAGCAGTTCGCGTATATGTCGTATTCTCCGCCATCGCTTGTTTACACGACAGCCGTTGACTATCTGAAAGAAAATGCGGAAGAGACTGGACTTTTCATAGAAGAGGGCGTGCCCGCCAAGGCTGAGGAGTATTATGACAGCCTTAGGCTGGGTGTTGATATTGACTACACTGCCGAAGATTTTGACATGATTTCTCTTTCTGCAGCGGTGCTGCATTTTACAAAGACGAAAGTCGAGTTCCTCGAGCCTAAAATATACAAAAAACTGATCGAGGTATACAAAAATGGCGACAATAGGGAATATGCGATTGTTCGAGTTCCGTATATTTTGTTAAACCGCAATATTTTTATCAGTTTTATTGAAATGATAAACACAATCAAGAAGGACGAGCAGGACCCTGAAATAATGGAAGTGTTCAGCGATGCCCTTATCAAAGGTAAAGATACGCCTGATGATGAGGATCACGAGCTGCGGACAGAGATTCTAAAAGATCTTATCACGTGTGATTTTGAAAATGTTCCCATGTCTCAGTTTTACAAGTAGAAAAGTATAATCTTGTGCCAAAAAGTAAAATAAATTATAATTGTCTAATAGCGCATTTATTAAACGTATTAGCGATAATTTTTGAATGTACGTTCGTAACTATATTTGTAATGTTTTACACCTTTGTATTGTAATGAATAGTTGCTCATGTAAATTTCTCAAATAATTTATTTTATCCGTGCACTAATAAGAATATATGCACTAATAAGAATGCTAGTTTCCCTAGCAACAGGCCCGCTCTGAAGATGCTTATTTTGCCATCAGTCCTTTCCAGAAACAGACGGATTTCCAGCCTTGAACAAGCTCTCAAAGCGCTTCAGAATCGTGTCCTCCGTTACACCGTATTTCTCATAAACGCCCACAAATCCAAATTCAAGAAGATGCTCCCTCAGCTCGGCATCCTTTTCCGAGTCCCATTTCTTCGGCATGCCGCTGCCTTTTCTAATAGCAGGTATTTCCGTCAGGTTCTCCAGCCGGTCGAAGAAGATAATCCGGTCGTAGCAGTCCGCCTCCGGTGTGTCTCTCCTGGATCTTCTGCTCATTGTCAGTATTTTCTCCATGAGCTCGCGCAGCTTCTTCGTGTCCTTCTTCAAAAACTTTTCTATCGCATACTCATTGCGCTCCGTCTGTCTTCCGAAGTTCAGAATCGTTTTGAAGAACATGTTGTCGTTGTCCCGCATTTCCCTGCGGTGGTAGAGCACCGTTATTATTTTTCTTATCCGCTGGTTAATCTCCTCTTTGCTCCGCTCTTTGTATGTGAAGTTGTCGTATCCTCTGCTCAGGACCATGTCCACGATGTTGCGGTCGTCCTCGTGGTTCCATCCCCTCATTTTCTCCACTACCATGTCTTCTGTTGCACGCAGCGACTCTAGAATCATCGGAACCTGAATCCTGAAAAGAAACTGCTCGTGGAACCGCAGATAGACATCCGCATATTTAACAAACATGTTGGGATCATAGTCCGCCGGGAATCTCTCAAGATACATGCCGAAGTCGTTCTTTAGCTTGTTGTTCTCAATCAGGTCCATGCAGTATTTTATCAGCTGGCCCAGTGCCTCATTTTTGGCCCCAAACAAACTAATTCCCGTATCAGCAATGCCTGTGTCAAGTGCCGTAATGAAAATTCTAAACAGCGTTATTTCGTAGTCCTCGCTGTTCTCCTCAAAAATGTTGTTGCATTCAGCATCGGTAAAACCTGACTTTTTGGAAGTCTTTTTGTCAATCAACTTGATAGCCCCGCCCAAAGACAAGCAAAGATCGCTGATTTCCATTTTAGCCTCCGGGCTGATAACGCCCTCCCTCGCCAGTCTGCGGCACTGTCTCTTGATTCTTCCCTCCTTTTCCTCTGATTTCTTTTGGCTAAGCAAATTGTCCCAGAAATCTGGATCTTCAATTTCTTCCTCCACCTGGAACGATGCCTTGGAAAAGACATTTCCTCCGTCTGAGTGCTTTACGATTTTCGTGCGTCTCTCCAGGATCTGATCGATGTCTTCCTCACAGAACTTCATGGCTGCCTCGTCTGTGTCCATCAGCACTCCGTACGCGCCTTTTCTCAGAAGCAGCTGAATCGCATCCTCTTTCTTTGCGGGCGTGTCTTCTTTCTGATCAAAACTCATCTTCTGAAGAACAGCCCTGTCTAAGCCGAGCTTTAGGCCTGCCTTGTCGAACATCTCTCGTTCATACGAGTTGCGTGTGATGAGCCTGTAGATCTTTACCTCGTTCTTCTGTCCGATACGGTGGCATCGCGCCTGTGCCTGCAGATCGTTCTGTGGATTCCAATCAGAATCAAAAATAATAACGGTATCAGCAGCAGTCAAATTGATTCCGACACCTCCCGCACGGGTGCAAAGAAGGAAAACAAAGGCATCGCCGGTGGTAAAGCGGTCGATGGCTGCCTGGCGCATGTCTCCCCGCACTCCGCCATCAATTCTTTCGTGCTTGTATTTTCTGAACACCAAATACTCAGCCAGCAGATCAAGGCACTTTGTCATTTGAGAGAAAATAAGCACCTTGTGCTCTCCCTTCAGTTTGTTAAGCAGTTTGTCAAGCAGCACTAGCTTTCCTGAACTTTGAATTAAAATTTTATAATATTCCTCTGAATTGTCAAATGTAAAATCTCCCACTGTTATTTTATTTTCAGAGGCATCGCTGTTCTCAGGAGCCTTGAAAATCTCAGTGTCACTGCGCTGTTTCTTCTTCATGTAGTCAGCAATGATTTTCTCTTCAGCACCCTTCAGCAGATACGGATGGATGCAGCACTTCCTCAGCTCCATCATTGCATTTATCAAATTGGGTGCGTTGCTCTTGTCGCCCTTCGTAAGAAACTCGATATTTTTCTCCAAAATAGCCCGGTAGTATCTTTTCTGGGAAGATGTCAGCTCAACCTCAATAATCGTCTCTTCCTTCATCGGAATGGATGTCTCAACATCCTCCTTCATTCTGCGCAGCATCAGAGGCTTAAGAACAGCCTGCAGCTTCTCAACATCCTCACTCTTGTTCATTTTAAACTCCTCCAAAAACTTATTAAGGTTATTAAACCTGAGCGGATCGATGAAATTGAAAAGAGCCCACAACTCGTTGATGTTGTTTTGGATGGGTGTTCCGGAGAGAAGAACCTTGTGGCAGATGTTGAAGTTCCTCAGACAACTGGCAGCCTTCGAATTTACATTTTTGAGACGGTGCGCTTCATCGAAGATGCCGAGGCCAAACTCAAACTGGCACAGGTGCTCAGAGCCAGCCATGGCCATTTCATACGTCGTGATAATCACATCAAAGAGCCTGATGCTGATGTTTCCAGCCTTAACGTTAAATTCGTAATTGGAAATGATCTGTCGGTCTGCAATTGAGCCGTGATACGTCAGCACCCGCAGATTTGTCCAGTTCTCGAAGGTGCGCTCCCAGTGAACGATCGTTGAAAGCGGTGCCACAACCAGCGCGGGTGCCGAGTAGTCAAATGCCTCAAAAAGCGCATTCACAAAAACAACCGACTGAACCGTTTTACCCAGCCCCATCTCATCCGCCATGATGCAGCTCTGTTTGTAGTACCAGCGGTTTAAAAGCCAGTTGAGTCCCTCAAGCTGGTAGGATCGCAGGGAGTTGTTGTTTTTGTAGCCAGGAGTTTCCTCGTAGCGCTGCTGCTGCTCACGTGACGGGCGCCACTCGAGTGCCATTTTCATGTGGCGCATCTTTTTGCGGTCTCTGAACTTCACAAGCTCCTCGTTGAAGAAATCGCACTTCTCCGCAACTGAGAAAAGCTCCCAGGTGCCCTGCTCGTAGGGAAGTCCCTTCCACTTTATCAGCACGATTTTCTCGTTGTTTTCATAGCTCTCTGCAAGAACACGCTCCACCTGCACAAAACGCGGATCAAGCCCAACCAGCTTGTATCTTTTGACTTTCATCGCGCCAACACGTGTGGCCTTAATCTCGTCCTCAGGAATCCATTCGCAGTGCAAATACGACTTGTTTCTGATCTTAACCAAATATTTCTTGTTCTCTTCGTCATACTCCAAAAGGCGCTCAAAGAGATCCTCCTCCTGGTAGTTTTCATTATTATTTGATTCTGAAAATCCGTTGCTGTCCTCAGAGGTGTGTCTTTTCTTTCTTTTGACCGTAAGGAGCTTGACTGCTGCCTTGCGCTGCTTTCGTTCAGTAAATATCGGTGAAACCGCTGGGGGCGGCGGTATCCTCAAGTTGTTCGTACTCACATTCTTAAACTCATTCGCATACAGCATGGGCTGTGTGTACTGAAAACCCAGGGGTGTCGCGTACACATGCGGTCCGAATCGGAAGATCTGCTGCTGTTTGCGCGGGCGACCCCGCTGGCGAATCTCGGTATCCTGCTCCTCTGATTCTCTCATGGGTTAAAATTTTTAGTGTTAGAAACAATCGATGGCGGGAAACGCAGAACGAGTCTTTTGCGTCCTGCTCTTAGAAAAAGGTGAGAATTTTGCTTTTATTTTGATAAATACTTTTTTGCGGTTAAAAAAATAAAATTGTAAAATGCACCAGCCTTTGCTTAATGCAGTTGAACATAAAGATAAGTTCTGGCTTTTAATCAGAAAGAGAGAATTTTAGCACTCTTCCGTACAGAGTATGCTCAAATCTTTAAAAAGAAATAAAAATTTACAAAAAAACTATTTTAATGCGCTATAGAAGATAAATTTTTAGTTATAAAAAAGAATTTCCATTTTTTCCATTATAGCTCATAGTATAAAATCATTCTAAAACATACAGAATATAAAATAGAAATTAAAATAGTGGGTGAAATAGAAGTAAAATAGTTTATTATTCGGCGCAGAGCAACGCATCGGCCGTTGTTTTAGAAAACTTGTAGTGGATCTCCTTTATTTTGTGCATTATCCCGGCAATGCCATTGTGCTCACAGAACTCCTTCATCTTGTTCATCACCTCGTTCGACTTCATGTTGTACTCGGCATTGAGCCTGTTTTTGGTGCCTTCAGAGAAGCTTCCGCCCTGCATCAGCATCTCGAGGTCGTAGCGTATGCTCTTCACCTCCTTTCGCTCCTCGTTTATGTTGCTTATCGCCTTCTTGATTTCATGTACCCTCGTCTTGAGTTCACTCAGCTCCTCGTTCATTTCTTCTTTCGCCTTCGATATCTTGGAGAACGACCGCCCGAAATCTTCTGAAATTTGCTTGAGCGTCGTGTTGCTCGCCCGCAGCGCAATCTCGTCGCCCGCCTTGGCAGCATACTGATAAATCGTTGTCTTCTTCGGCAAATTCAAGCTTACTTTCGATGAAACACTCGCCACAAAATCGTCAATTGCTTTAAGCTCCTTTCCACCGTATTCATACACACTGAGGCTGTCCACCACATCGCCAAGCGTGTCGACAAATCTCCGCACAGACTTGTACTCGCTGGTAAGAGCCTCATACCCCTCCAGACTCGGCACATTTGTGTAGTCTATTTTCTTAAATGTTTTACTGATCATCTTTTTGGTCTTATCAAACATTCTAAGGGCTAGATTTTTTGTGAATATATACTACATGAGATAAAACCGTCGTTTCAGATAAACAAGACTAAAAAGGCAAAATCATGCCAAGCAGTAAGTATATTAAGAGAACCGGATGATATCTTATTAAAAATGTATTTCTCAATCACAACGCTATCGAAGCATATTCTATGACTTTTGCATTCATCTTTAGCTGAAATAAAGCATTGATATCTCGTTCATCTGCAACAGTTTTACAATGCCAACCAACGTTTATAGCTCATAAACAGTATGCATTATATGCTGAATAATAGGTATTTAGTCTGATATTTGTATTAAAGCATCTTTATCATGTTTTTAATACCAATACTGAAATAATAAAAAACGAGGATGTGTTCTAAAATTATTGAGAAAGTAAAATCTGCTGTATAAATATACTTTATGAAAGACACACTCGCCTCTACAATTAAAGATACGTTCTTTAAATTCAAGTGTAAATTCAAGTGTAAATTCAAGTGTAAATTCAAGTGTAAATTCAAGTTTAAAATTAAATGTGATCGGTTGAATTACCACTATACTCACTTAAAATTAACTATAAGGCCGTATTTGCTACTAGCAATGGAATAAATCATACCATCTTATAAGACATCAATGAGTTCCACTAGAGTGTGATGAAACAGATATTTTAATTATATTGGTGTTCAGATAAAATCTGAATCATTAGAATCTATGTTTAGCTCATTGAACCCTGCATTGTACGTCTTGAGTATATTCTCAAGGTTTTTCTCTGCATTTCCGTCCTCAATCTGCGCCAGCTGCTCCTCCAGATTTTCAAACTTCTTTTGCAGTTTATTGGTCCGTTCGATCATTTCCTTCAGCGTTGAGGTTGTGTGATATGTTTTGACAGACTCCAGCGACACATCATCCTTCAGAGCATCATTTTCTACCTCAGCAGCGACAGGCGTGTTTTGTTGCTTCCTAATAAAATACTTTTCCAGCCCACTCTCGCCCATGCTCTTTTTCGTGCTTAGCTTTGGCCCTTCGTTTTTGTTTTCTACTCGAGGATAACTGTCTCTAAAGTACAGATTATTTTTAGCCTCAGGCTCATGAGGAGTATTTGCCTCCAGCATGTTATCAGCCAGTCCTCCAATCAACACCTCCTCGTGGTCCCCATAATTGTGCTCCAAGTTAAAGGTTTTCGTCGGTACTGCCTGT